>VDFB02280859.1:0-24914 GCA_007258455.2 Sequoia sempervirens | reverse complement strand
GAGTAGCCATAGTGGACATCATGTTGAGAGACTCCATGATGACATCACGTTGAGTGACTCCGTGATGGGCACTTGTGCACATGTTCCTTTCCATACATGGGAGTAGCCATGGTGGACGTCATGTTGAGTGACTCCATGACTATATCACGTTGAGTGACTCCGTGATGAACTCTTTTCCACAAATGGTTGTAGCCATTGTGGGTGTCATGTTGAGAGACTCCATGACATGGATACTTGGAAGGATTCCTCCCTAGCTAAGAGGGAGCGTTGATGGTATAGCTTCGGGGCTCATCCTTCACCCGATTTAATTGTTGACAAATAAACAAAAGTCGTGGCTACATGTTTATTTGTGTGCGTCCCAAGTCAAGCGGCGCCCATTGTAATTTATATCTTATTTATTTGTAGCCGACTTTAATGAAGAGGTGCTTCTATACAAATAATGATTTATATTTATTTTCTTACGGCCAACTTTAATCAAAGTTCGCCACCCCTTGTAAAAGTCGTATCTCCTTACTTGAGGCCGACCTTTCATTTATGAAGAGACGTCTTGGTTGATATTCACCATATCGAATTGTATTTAAGGGAGGTGCTGTTCTTCTATTATCATCCAATTTATTATTCAAGTCAAGTGCACACAAGTCTGGAAAGAGTTCGATATCACAGCAGATTGATCTATTGTTCTTCAAGGAGTTTGATCTTATTCATTTGATATTGCATCAAGTGTGGTGCTACTAGATTGGCCTTGTGATTGGCCTCATTGTAAAAGTGAATTGCTGTTCATTATTCAATATATAAGTGATATATTGTTGCTGGGTTTTTCTCCCTCAAGGAGGGTTTTCCCAGGGTATATGCTGTGTTCTATTGTTTGAAATTTCTCTATTTCTGCTTATTTAAATTCTGATCCTAAAATTAATACTACAGGCATCCCAGTCAGTGAGGCGACTGAGCTGAAGATTCACACAAGTTCTGAGCATTCTTCAACAAGTTCGAGCATCCCTTGATAAGAGGCAAACGCATTTATCCAGGTCTGGTATAAACTAAGTTATTTGGGTCCAATAAACCATTGTTTCTGGGTTGCACAATTGACTCAAATCTGAAGTAATACCTGCTGTACTTTTCTGAGTATTCATTTGTGAAAAATCAGTCCTTAGTCATTCATTATCAGTCAACAAAGTGAAGGTCTGGTTGAGCAAGAACATTAGAATTTGTATTGTGTTATGATGCTTAAACTGAATATTCAGACCTGCTAACTCTTGCATCAGTTCTAAGTTTTGTTGTTGCTGATATGAGATGTTTCTGAGCATTGAATCATCATTGGTCACTCTAATTTATTTCAATACATTTCTGTTAAGGACTGGATATAGTATGAATGCAAAGAATGATACAAACAGTCAATTTAAGACTCAGAAATAGATAACTGAAGGTGGTATACATGTTATCTGGAATCCCTGTTAACTCAAGAATGCTTAGTTTGATTAGATGGAATATCATGCAAACTGACACTATCAGGCAAAAATCAGAAAAGTAAATATCCTATGAGGGGTGGGATATTACAGTCTCCAACAGCTTCTTTGTGGCCAATCCATTGCATTTTTAAAAATGTATACATGGATACAGCTGTTTACTATTTCCTTCAAACACAAGTTTTACATTTCATAGAGCAATCACAAGTTTTATCTCATGCAAAGCTATTGATGTTATTGACAAAAACATTTGAAATGTCATGAGACCCTGGAAATAACTCCCAATAGCGTTATATATCAACTACTGGCAAGTTGGCAACCGAACAAAGTATTACAAAAAAAATTATGGCTAGTATTGGAAAATTAGCACATGGTAAGATGCTAAGAGAAATTGGGGAAAGATAAGATAATGTAGCTATAAGATGCCTGCATTCAACATCAAATGAAACAATTACTTGAGCCTAATTTGAATTGAAATAAAAACTAATCTATGATAACATAAGTGTACCTAAAGTATGCCATCATCTACCTGAATAACTGCAAAACTCTACAATTTTAATCATAGTTACTTGACTTAAAACTCTATAAAAATTTGAACATTTTAGGTTCCCACGATGTTCATTTTTTTACAGCTGACTTCAAGGATTGCCAATAGAGAGCTTGTTAGTCCCTGAAAATTATAGACTATAAAGATCATAGAAAAATCAAATAGACAAAGGAATATCCTTTGGAATATATCTTGACCTTCGGAGCTATAAATTTGACTTATAATTCATATTCCTTGTATCCCTATATTTCCTAGGATAGAGATGGTTTATCCCATGAAAGGAAACTAACTAATCCTAAAGAGAGGAACAATGCAAGATACACAATCAACTCAAAATTCAGCAAAGTAGCAGCACATAACACAATATATACTCAGAGCCACCCTTTCGGGCAACAACCCAACAAACAATAGCACCACTCTAATTGTATAAACTATAGAAGCGGAAATTGAAATCTTATCACAATAAACCACTGCTTGTGGGGTTTTGTCATATCGCTTCCTGATTCTTGTTGATAATAATGACTGAATTTTTTTTAAAAAGACATAAAAATCAACAGTGTATTCTTATCATCACACCAGCAAGGGTTTGCAAGCAGCCAACAGTAAATATTAGATCAGGAACAATCTAGAAATTATGCAAACTGTCATAGCAAATACCAGATCAGATTTGACAAAAATAAAATATGTATTAAGGTTAGAACAGTCAAGAAATTATAAGCTATAAGATTAACCCAGTTTATAGTAAACTACAATTTCCTGTTAAGTAAAGTTGTAACAGCTGGTAATAAGATTTATTTTAAGTACAAGCAGGGGTGAATATTCACCAGAAATACATTAGTTAAACTGAAAACCTCTTACTAGATGCTGCTGCCTGAGAATATTGGGGTGAACTACACAGTCCGCTGTTGTAGTTTGTACCCCTGCAAGCTACAAATTCTGGGAAATTGCTGTGCAACAACTGGAATGATCCTAATTTCTGATTGATATACAGCATGTAGAAATTCCTGAAGTCCTGTGCAACTTTTTAGTTGGAACCACCTATTGAAATCTGAGGGTTTTGTCCCTGATTTCACTTGAGATGTTCAAGGGTTTTCATCTTTGAATCGCTTACAATCCTTGGAGTTTTCATCCTTTGGATTGAATGAAAAGTGTTCAAACTGAGGGCTTGAAGAAATATGAACTGAATGCTGAATCTGCTGGCCTCCACTTGTTTAAATAAACACTTACTACCCTAGGGCGGTGGCTACTAACCCTAGGGCGGCCACCTCCTTTCATCTACTTTTTATTTTTATTTTTTCATTTTTTTCCCCTAAACAATAAAAACCTCATCCATAGTGAGGCAGCCACTTTTTGGGTCATAATATTTTATTCTCTTTCAAGGGGTCACCCTTTTTTTTACTAAATATAGTATTTACAATATTTTTAATATTATTTTCTACTCATTGGGAAAGGGAATATGACAAACCTCCTTTCTACTTGGATGCTCAAAGTTTTCCATGCCTTCCCAAGTAGCGTCTTCTTCAAGGAGATTTTTCCACATCACCAAGTATTTTGTAATGCTTTAGTTTGTTAACTTTTGTTCCCTAATGTCCATAATAGCTTCAGGCTTAAGAATATTTCCCTCGTCACCCAAAGGTGGTAAAACTGTAGAAGGCACAAACTATTGTCCAATCACCCGCTTGAGGCATGACATATGGAAGACATTATGGATTTTGCATCCTTCTGGTAATTTTAGCTCATATGCCACAGCTCCAACTCTTTGTACAATCCTATATAGTCCATAAAACATGGTTTGAGCTTTTCTGCTCCACTTATTCAAATAGATGACTACTTGTAAGACTGTAATCTTAAAAAAACCATGTCTTGTACTTCAAAAGTTCTCTCAGTTCTTGCTGATCGGCAAATTGTTTGTGCTGATTCTAAGCTTGCTGCAAGTGTTCCTTGAGAATCTTCAACAAGTCTTGACTTGTTTGAATCAAATCTTTGGCCCCTAGCATCCTATTATCTAAAACAACCAAATCAACATAGGTTGGAGTATCATATCCATACAAGGCATTGAGAGGAGACATACCAATAGACATATGGTGCATTATATTGTAGCAGTATTCCCCCAAGTAGAGGAATTTGACCCATGACTTTTGCTGCCCTGAAACATAATTCCTTAAATATCCTTCCACCCATTTGTTAACTATTTCCATTTGGCCATCTATCTATAGGTGGTAGCTCGTGCTTGGAGTGACTAAAATGCCCACTAACCAAAACAATTATTGCCAAAATAAACTTAAAAATCTGCTGTCACGATCACACTTACAATTGATTTTGGCAGCCCATGGAATCTAAAAATTCCTCTAAAGAACAAATCTGCAACTTGTGGTGCCTTTAATCAACTGAAATAGGAAAGAATTGTGCATATTTTGTTAACCTGTCCACCACCACATAAATACAATCGTTACCTTATGTTTTTGGAAGTCCTATGATAAATTCCATGGATATACTTTCCTAATTTTGTTCAAGAAAATCGGCTAGAAATGTCTACTCTGATTTGTTCTATTGGCAAGTAAAACATTCACGTAAATGCTTGAACACCTCTTCCTTCATGCCTTCAAGGAAAATCTCTCTCTAATCTGCCTGTATGTCTTGTAGAATCTTGATTGCCTTGCTAGGGGAGAATCATGAACTGATAGAATAATTGTTATTGATGTCAAAGGTTCATGAATCTCAAGAAGGAGATCGCATCATTAATGTTGATTAAAGTATAAATCTAAATACAAACTGACCCCTAATAATAGTGTCCACATTAAAAATAAAACAAAATATATTTTGTGGGCTGACCTTCATTGCTTTGCCGCCTAAGTTTGTGGTAAATATATTTAAATTTTGATTTTCCTTGAGCCATGTAATGTCCCTCTCCTAATTTGCCCTAGAATTTGCCTACTGATCACAAGTTGCAGCAAATTAGGGTTAGGGTTCGTCTTACCAAATAAATATTTCTTGAATGATGCAATCCTGGTTTTGAATCCTGCAATCACCACTTGAACAACATATGCAAATATATATATATATATATATATGCTTACTTATTAGAGTTAAGCAATTACATCACATCCATAGATTATCATTAATGCAAGCACACTAGGATTTGGAAGAAGGGACTGATGGGTCCACCCAAAGCCATTTCTACACCAAGTATAAGAGGGTATCTACAACATCCCTCTTACTTGATGGCTTGTATCTGCTTTCCCCGTCAATGTCTCAACTCCCCAAAGACACTTGCCATCTTGTGGAATTGAGCGGAGGTCGTAAGTGGGTTACTTGGCTCTCTGTGTAAGTGCCCTCTGGTCCTAGGAGCCATTACGGTCAACTCTAGAATGGCTTACTTACTTAGCCTTGTTTACCCCTTTTGCTCACACCCCAGGCCCTTCCTACAAGGTGGGTTTTAGACAGTTGTGCATGTCTCCTATTCTATCATAAGAAATTATACATTAAATATGTTAGTATATTTTGTCATTGATGTCAAGGTTGAGTTGCTTGCTTGTGCTCTTGAGCTACTTGCCTGTGTGGTTGAGCTGGTTGCTTGCGTGCTTAAGCTACCTGACTGCTTGCTTGAGCTACTTGGTTGTCTGCTTGAGCTACTTGGTTGTCTGCTTGAGCTGGTTGGGTGTCTACTTCAATTGGTTGCCTGTCTGGTTAAGCAGCTTGCTTGTCTTCTTGTCAACATATATGCCATGTAAAATGCTAAGTCATCAAATTTTCCATATCAACATGTGTGTCAAGAGACGTGTGTGTTAAGTGCTTTTTATGGATGCAATTTATTTTAGAAGAGGCCACGTTTCTTTATTGTTCATTTGAGTGATGGTGGCAGAGCGATTATATTCGAACTTCTACCTTTTATGAGTAATGGAAATTAAAGATATCGGCTCATAATTTTCCAATGGTTTCCTTGCTCTGATGGTTTCAGAAAATCTCTTATATTGGGTGTTTCCTTTCATAAGCGACGGCTCCATTTAGCAAATGATCTTCTAACATTTTTATTATTTTTGCATATACTTTCGTGGAAGCGGCAGCTTTGTAATAATTTTGGTGATTTCTTGATGAGGCGGCATAGCTTTTAAATTTCTAGCATATATTGTGACCTTTATGAAAGGTTGAATTTTGAAGGATCATCGTGTGAAAGGCGGCTAAGCATCGGTTTAATTTTTTATTGTTTCTGATATGCTTTATTATGGTCCGAGGTGGCTTGTTTATTTCATCCGCTATGTTTGGGAGGCGGCTCTTCTTTATTTTGGAAACTTATTTGTTTCTCCCGACAATTTTGCATAAGTGGTGTCCTAAAGTTTATTTGTTTCCTCTCCTTATGCCTCGTCAGAACTCAAATTCCAGGGGCGGTTTGTAATTTGTTGGAGGTCAAATATGGAGTGGGGTGGCTCTTTGCTTATTTTTGGTTTTAAGTCTTATGACGATTTCTTCATGCCCTTGATATTGGATGTAGTGTCGTGCTTGTTGTATTGCCACTTGAATTGTCTTTAATGATTCTGAGCAGCGGTTTATGCTATAGAGGAAACTTGGAGTCGACTATGTTTGGATAATAGTTTCATGGAGCCAGTGGTGAAAGTGATTTTCGGAAGGCACGATTTGATAAGAGGACTGCAATGAAATGAAGAATAGAAATCATTTTCTGAAAAATGCATGTTATCGACTAAAGAGAATCATGTTTACCATGATGTGCTAAGTAACAAGTGAATCGTGTATCTTTGAGAGCTTTTTGAAAAACGTCATTTGCTTCAAAATGAAATCAAGCGTATGAGAAAGTTTATGATGCTATGTGGAGTCCGTTTTCTAAATGATGTTATTTTTGACGCTTTGTGAAGTCTTCTGAGTATTAAAAAGATATCAATTAATATTCCTTTTGAGGTTACAGGCTTTCATGTACTTTAGTCGCTGCATAATGAAGTCGTGATATAGATGATCTGCAAAAAAGCGTCTTTCTCTGATAAAAATCGTAAGAGGATGGAATAGTTGTGTTGTTTTTAAAAAGGAGTGTTTGAATATATCCTTTGGTAGCATTTGATGTATTGAGTGCCTTAAAGAAGACCAAATATGTTGAAGTCATGGTGATATAATGTGCTTGCGGGGGTGCTCAAGAAAGGAGTGTGAACAATATTGTTGGTGTGTGAATCTTTAATCTTTTGTGACTGTTTCCTTTGCACGAGCTATGTTCACAGGTGAAAAAGAGACTTTAGCATGTGTATGTAGCATTGAAGATCTGTTTGTGTTTTATCTAATCAGATGTGTGTGGTATGTTAAAAACGAATGAGCAGCAACGTTTTATGTGTGTATATTTGTATGGTGCTGATAGTTTGAAAAAAAGGTTTTATGAGTATGTTACAATGATCTGAGCAATCAACTACAGCAATCTTGGGGATTTCAGAATATGGAGTTGAGAATTTATGCAAAAGTTTTCAGTGCTTGAACAGTGGACTTGAAAGTTTTTGTTTCAGAAGTCTGAAGTTGGTGCTTCAGCATCACTGGAGTTGGTGCTTCAATTGCTTTGTGAGTTGGTGGTCACGTTGAAGTTGATGCTTCAGCCTTTCGGAGTTGGTGCTTCGAAGGAGAGTTGGTGCTCTCAGTGAGTTGGTGCTCACTTAATGCAAACAGGGTTGGTGCCCTTTGGAGTAATAAAAGCAATATTTTGTTGTGGTTTTTTTACCCAAAAGGGTTTTCCATGTAATCCTGGTGTTCATACTTGTTCATGGTGTTTTATGTTGTTAACGTTTTGATTTATGGTTTATATGGTTTAAAGTTTTAAAGTTTGAAATATTGATTCACCATGCCCCTTCCCCTCGTCCCCCTCTCAATATTTCCTATGTGCTCTTCAAAATATTCTTTATTATCTATAAGCAATATGTATATAGTTGTAGAACAATGATTGGAAGTATATACCCCTAAATATATATATTCGATAATAAGTTTGTTGTGAATTGTGATGGACTAGACAGTTTTCCCCTATGATTGTTGGTTTGTATGTTCCTTTTCTTCAATCGATCTGAACTTAATATTCAGAAGATATAGATTAGACGAATAAAAATCTATTATCCATATTCATACTGAAGAACCATAATTACTTTATAAAGCTCAATAATTGTTGCAATATATATATATATATATATATATAATTGATTTTGATTTAATAATCACATTACCTGAACTTATATATTTATATATATATGCAATTATATTAACTTACTCCCCTAATGTATTTCTGAAAATAATAACTAATCCAATAGTCTCTTGTAATTTCTGAATCTGCCTTCCAAATTTTGTTTCCATTCCTTTATTAGTCTGCTCCAATCTGTTTGTATTCTTGCCGTCCTCTCTGCCCATTACCTTATGTTGTCTCCTCTATTTATCCCTTCGATGACTTCATGAATGGACGTACCCTTTTGTAAAAGGAGACAATCCTTTCGTACATCCTTTGATTGGAATGACTTTTACTTGGGTGCGCTAGAACTAAGAAGCCAGCCTAATTTGTTTGCATTTTAATATCATTAGGGAGTCAGCTATTATTGCGGTTTATGAATCACTGCCTCTATAATTCTGGCAATTGCCATCTCATGCTAATTGCTGCTGCGTATCCTCTTAGTATATGTGTGTTATGTTATGCATATATTGTGTATTGTAAATTTATTACATATTTATGTTTATGTCATAATAATAATATTAAATTGTTAATATTTATACTTATAGTTTTTATATTTATTTTGTTATTCATTTTATTTATTCATTTGTAGTTTTATGCTTTATATTTTAGTGTTACAATTTTGGGGGCATGACAAACCAACTATACAATGTTATCCAACCACATTGTTTCAAGGCATATTTATACAGGTTAATGAATTCGCCCAAAGTCAATATATAACCATAATTTATTCTTGAATGGTTGCAAATAACTGACAAGGTACAGCGACACAATAAGGAGCAGAGATTTATTTAATAATACAGTGATTAATAACAATAAAAGGCAGTGTTTAAAATATAAAACAGAAATTAATAAGAAAAAGGGCAGCGCTCAGATTTGTTAGTAAAAGAAGATAATAAAGATAGCAATTAAGAGTCTTCAAAGGGAGCGATGGAATAAAGGAAGAGACATATCCATTCAAAAAGAGATCTTCAATAGAAGAGATGCAACTTTTCATTCAGGTAAGAAAATATAAATATTAATTACATTTTGAGATTAGAAGAGAGTGTGTGAAGTGTGAAGAGTGAATAAGGATTCAAGTGTGTAGAGCCAAAAGGATATATCATACAAACACAAGAAAAGTGTATGAAGAGAATATAGAAGATTATTCAAAGGCAGATTTGTAAAGAGGAATACATGCAGATTTGAAAAAGAAAAGTATATGGAAAGGATGGCATTAAATTTGTGAGAAAGAGAATATGTATAGTCAGTTTTTATGAAAACATTATAAGAGTTTGCAATCCATTGAAGAAGCATAAAATTTAAGAAGAATAGAGCAGAGTTGTGAAGATTTTGAGAAGATATTATATGTATATCATTTGTTGAAAGAGCAATTTAAGAAGGGGAAATGCTTTGGAGATTGGTGTCTCATATTGGTGATGTTGGTTCCTCATATTATAGGGTTTGGTGCCTACAAATTGGAGAAATTAGAGTTTCTTAGGGGTTGGTGCCTACAAAATTTGTAGAAAGAAGATTAATAAAAGTAATATTTTTCCGTGGTTTTCTCCCACAAAGGTTTCCACGTAAATTGTGTTGTTATTGTATTGCTATTATTTGATTTTACCAATGTTCCACGGAGTTTCGGGGACGGGGACGGTTTTTCGGGATGGGAGACGGGGGGCCTAAATTGGGAGACGTGAGGGAGACGGCGGGGGGACGGCGGCGGGGGGGCGGCGGAGGGGTGGCGCTTAAATACATATAGTACTTGAAAAATTAGTTATAAAAAGATGTATAACACATAAAAACAAAACTTAAAACTTAAAAGATTAATAATTTAATTGTCTAAACTCTAAGTTCTAAGAATCTAAACACAATAACACATTGCAATAATATATCATTTCATTGACATTGGAAAATGCAACAAGAACTATATGTGTCATAAATTGAGTTTCATAGTCATGATTCATGAATCATAATTTGATAATTACAATCAAGTATCACTGTATCATCAATGTTCAAACTTCAAAAATAGAGTACAAGTAACAAAATAGTAAATACTAATACTAATAGTAAATGGCTCCAGGCTAATGGCTTGATGCCACTAATGATCTAATCATCTCCAAGCTCCATGCCAATCTCCTCATCACTGGAACTGCTGGACTCCGCATGCTGAAGCTCATCTAAACCAATACCAACCAGCCCTGTCTCTGTAGGATCATCATCTATCTGTGATGGCTCTTCTGGCTCTACATCCCATCTGGCTGCTGGACTCTCCTTGTATGTAGTTGTGTTGTGGTCAACTAGACGTAGGGCACTATGTACAGCCACAAGCTTCTCTGCCCTCCTAGAAGTAAGCCTGTTCCTCTTAACAGAGTGGATGAAGCTATAAGTGGACCAGTTCCTCTCAGCAGCAGAAGAACTAGAAACCTGGGACAGCAAACGAATGGCTAGAGTAGTAATCAAAGATCTAGGCCCATGCATAGTCCACCACAACTTGGGGTCCTCCTCTGACATAGTCTCCAAATCTACCTTGGCCGCCTCTGAATATCCCCAAAGAGTGGCAAATTTTGTCCACTCGGTACGAAGCAAGCTAGCCTCTATAGGATCATACATTCTGTCAATGGCCTTCATGAACCCTTCCTTCACCTCAGCATCCTCTATAGGTGTTATTCGACCGGGACGTGGCACATACCATTTTGGGTTCAATGCATAGGCAGCCATGTGTAAGGGAGTGTTGAGCTTCTCCCATCTACGCTGAATGATTGGATAAATGTGTTCGGTGTAGAATTGCATTGTGGGGTCCTTCTCTCGCACTTTAGCCTTCATTTGATCAAGCATGGAATCAATGCACTCGTATACCTCTCCAAGGGAAGGTGCATTAGAGTCCCCAAATCTAATAATTTTGAAGACTGGATCAATGATGGAGACAATATATGTGGCATCAGCCCAAAAGACATCATTCTTCACCACCTCCTTAACCCTCAACCCCTGCTGTGTCTTCGACTCAGGCCATCGGTCCACTCTGCTGTCATTACCATTAGTTGCAATGGCTCTTGCAACTCAAGCATCCTCTCCAAGAGAATAAAATATGATGCATACCGAGTCTCTGTAGGTTTCAGGAATTCCTTCTTAGAGAAGGTCCTGAAAAGTGCATGTGAAGTATGGTGGTTGCAGATAAACATCTACACATCTCTAGCATCACTCACAATTGATTTGATCCAGCTGATTTTACCCATGTCCTTAAGTGCATTATTCATAGCATGCACACAGCAAGGAGTCCACCAAATGTGTCTATAGGCAGCCTCAACCAACTTCCCTGCAGCTCTGCACACATGGGCCGCATCTGTCACTACCTGCACCACATTTTGTGGCCCAACCTCCTCTATAGCATCCTTGAGGATCTCGAATTGATAATGAGCATCCTTGCTATGCCTTGAACAATCAATAGCCCTAAGGAAATAAGGGCCCGCTGTAGATGTGACCATGATGTTGATGAGTGGACGATGCCTAATGTCCGACCACCCATCCATGACTATGCTGCATCCACTTGAGACCCAGGTTCTCTTCATCTTTTCCATCAAAATATTAATCTTGGAATAGTTCTGATCCAAGATTGTTGTCCTCAATTTAGTTTCCCCGGTGGCACATATGATGGTCCCGCCCTTATTACCTTTGACATAGCTTCCTTGTAATAAGGAGAGCGAGCCACATGGAATGGAATGCCATTGGCAAAGAAGAATTTTCCAATAGCATCATCTGCCTCATCCTTTGCTTTTGCATTGAATAAATCTGCCAATGGTTGTGAACTTGAAGATGCCACTTTACGTTTCCCCTTAGGCTCTCCTACACTTGAACTGAATGGATTTGGTGGCCTTTGACTTTGCAAACTAGAAGTAGAAACTGCTGCAATCTGATCACCCTTACTTCTATGTGCCAATGTAGCTGTCATAGGTGTTGCTCCCTCATTAGAACCCCATAATCTTAAAAATTCAGCTTTATACTTTGCATTTTTTTTCACCTTCTTACAAACATCTACACCTTTTCCTCGAATAAGAAGAAAGTGAGCATTAGTTCTAGTAGTGCTCCCAAACTAGTCAAGATGACAAAGGTGGCACTTCCACTTTCTGGTGCCACCACGTGTCCCAGGTTGTGCTAGCATCTTAGTTGCAAATTGTTTTAATGGTGAGTTTGGATCAAGGGGCCCTTGGCATATCTTTGGAGGATTTTTGAAGGGCATTTATCTTTTCTACTCTCAATAGAACCTATTTCAGCTTGATTTTGAGTGTTTGAGTCATGTTCATCCTCTTCTATTTGAAAATCTGAATCATCAGATTCATTTTCACTTCCACTTCCACTTCCAATTTCTGCTTCAACCTCTTCACCCTCAACCTCATTGTCACTTCTATTGACTTAACTCATTATGCCTTATGGTAATGTCAAATGATGCTGCAAAAAACAAAATCAGACCTTTATAAATTTTGAATTTATAATTTCAAATTTATTGCAAAAAAATGAAAAAAACAGTATCAAAAGTGACTATCTTGGAAAAGTCAGATATATGCTCTTTCCTTGCATAAGGAATTTTGCTTGACAATGTTTTTTACTTTCAATGGTAAAAGTCTAAATTCCACACAGATTAATTGTTTGACAAGGCATTGGTCTGTTGCAGATGCACATGTAAAATGTCATGTCCCCGAAACTAGAACTCTTTAAAATACACATAAAGAAAATAACAAAATACATATTATGAATGTAAAAAGAAATATTAGCAATTCAATATTATTTATCACAAGATAATTATAATTGTCAAAACTAAAAAATAAATAAATATCGAAAATAAAGAATATAAATATTTACAAAATAAATATTAAATCTGATATTAATTATTACAGTGTAATAATTAAAGTATAATAAAATTAAATAAGACCAGAATTCTAATAATTGTTATAAAAATAAATAGAGATCATTATTTTATTTTGCTACGGATCCTTTACAAACATTCTTTTAAAGGTAAACATAAATTAGTATGGCATGATCATTATTATTTAATATAAACATAGCTGTTTGAAGCATCGCTTCATACACAATAAAAAGTAAAAACCCGCGATTTCCTAAAAGGAAGTGACGATTCACTCACATGGACTTTTCATCAAGCAAAAGGTTCGATACTTAAAGTGAACCACTTGGAGAAAGGGATAATCATCGGGGGGCTAAAGAAAAGAAAGCATAAATTCTGAAGAAGGAAATCGTGGCTGGGGGAATAAGAAAGAGGAATATATTCTGTCAGAAACATTCTCCTTAAATCTGACGCAGGGCAGAAAGCCAGGAATATACGTGCATATAAGGTAAGTTTGGGTAAGCATAGTCTCCTTTTAGTAATTCAAATTTGTATAATGGCTGTCTAAAACAGACATTATGTGCATACGTCTGGATGAGTATTTTGATTTACAAGTGTTTAATTTACAAACTCAGATAAAATGAAAATAAGGAATAAATAACATCCAACACAGTTATATATCTATTGATTAGAAAATTCAGATGATGTAAAACTAAGAATGAATGAATGCTAAGCATGATAGTGTACTCTTTTATATATATATATAGATTAGTTCTAAAGCGAATAATATGAAAAAGTGTATATATATATATATTTCTGAGTGGGAGATAAGAGTAGAATATAAATGAAGAATAATTATATAAATGTATATATGAGTACCAATAAATATAAGTAATAATAATTAATGTGGGAATACAAATCAATACAGATATATATATATATATATATCCATCAATCGATATAAATAAGGAAGCGATGATATAGAATAAATATATTATTTACGATTATTCAATAATGATGCTTGTAGCAATTATTGAGCCTTATAAGTAATAATGACTCTATTCGTTCACTATGATGTTGAATGGTATTCCATCTAATGGGATCTTGAAAGGTGTTTTGAACTTATGAGAGATATTATAAAGAATTATTCATAGTGAGTGACAAGGAGGAAATGAATAACCCTTTAACAAGAGTGAAATAACTCTATCATCTTCGATCTAATTAGATATTATTACTGAAAGATATTGATTTCTAACGTTTCTAATGTCTCTTTGAGAAACACTTGAGTACAAGATTCAGGTTGAAGTTCTTCCACTAGAAAGGGGTCATTACAAGTGGTATCAGAGCAACTTTCCTGCCACCCTGTGAAAATAGCGTATGCAAACTTACCAAAGGAAAAGGTATACTCTATGAACTTATAGGAACACATTCCGATTTATGCAGATCAGGTATGTCCAGTAACCGCTGAATGTAATCACTTCTTGTTGATATTCATTATCCTTATCTTAGCTACTGTATGTAAGTGCCAAATAAGTACTAAGATATATATGTATAAATAGATATGTTATTTTATTAGACAACTAATGAGATCAGGATGATCTATTCCATTGTAAGTATGTGTGTGGTCAGCCCATTAAACAACCATGGAAGGCAAGAGGAATTGATAGGTAAGTATAAAGGTTAAATACATCATGAATTTAGATATCAATGTTTAGTAAATATATCTTGTGGTAGAATGAGGACTTATATATGATATTTATTCTAGTTGATGTCGCTCATTTCTATAATGTCATTTTTGGAATAATAAAGTTTCACGTGTTACTATTTATTCTTAATATCTTATAAATTTTTTGTTATGTTTTGGATATCTAACTATATTATTGTGATATATTCTATCATAATGTCTCTCACATGAAGTGTATTTTATATTTTCCTCAAATATTTGTGTCACCAAACAAACAAGCATGTAGAGAGTGAAGGGAGGGAAATCGTAGGTTGAGCAGGTACTAGTTCTCCACTAGGTACGCCACTCCCCGGATCGGATGACTGAGTCATGCCATCGGGAGCCAAGGGGGTGATATCTGCTCTTGGGCTTAGTGTGAGTATCTACGGGCCTCCTATGGATTCCTCTCCTCTAAACTATTACATGTTTGATTTGAAGGATCCTCCAACTTAGTTGGGAAGTGATGAGAATGGATGAGGAAAGCAGGTACAAGCGTATCCCCTAAGTACACCACTCCTCAGATAGGATGACTGAGTATCATGCCATCAGGAGCCAGGAGGGATGGTATATCCGCTCCTGGGCTTAGGCAAGATTGCTTCGGGCGGACTTATCCTTATCACCCAACCCCCACTATGTTAGAGTCCTAAACTTGGTGTAATTTGACTTATTTGTGCAATGGACAAATCAGATTTTCATTTTAATGTGTTGTATGGTAAATAATAATTCTTATATGTTTTATATGTTTTACATGTACATGATGTGGTTGGTCTTATATAATTGTATTTATGCTTGTGTATGACCTCGCTGCATTGCCTTTGATGTTGATGAATAAGGGATGATAACTTGGGTGTTTTAATATCTATTTAGTTTGCTTAAAAATTTACAAATTGAATGCTTTGTAACATATGTTCATGAGAATACTTTTTTGTATTATGTGTATTCGCGTGTATGCTTCATACTCATGTGTATACTTGATGACTTTGGGATAGTGGATGGGTCCACGGTGTAGTATGGGATGCACCGAATCCCCTTCCCAATTGTCTAATGGTATACTTCATTCGATTGTATTCGTATTTGAGTGTATACTCTATGACTTGTGATTATATTGATGCAATTGTATTCTAGTGTATACTCTGTGATTATATTTGTATTTGAGTGTATACTCTATGACCTTGTATTTATATTTGAGTGTATACTCTATAACTTGTGATTGTGCTTAGAGTGTATACTCTATGACTTGTGATTGTACTTGATACTCTATGGCTTTGTATTTATGTTTGAGTGCATACTCTGACTTTGTATTTGTATACTTTGTGACTTCGTATTCAAGTGTATCCAAATGTATACTTTGTGGCTCATGTGTATTCAAGTGTATACTTTGTGGCTTATGTGTGTTCAATTGTATTCAAATGTATACCATGTGACTTATGAGTATTCGAGTGTATACCTGCAGCTTGTGTGTATTCAAGTGCATGCTTTGTGGCTTATGTGTATTCCAGTATATTCAAGTATATACTTTGTGACTTACATGTATTCAAGTGTATGCTTGTAAAGTACATGCTTTGTAACTTGTGTGTATACGTGTATTCATGCGACTTATGTATTTAAGTGTATACTTTACATATATTCATACATACGCCTTGTGACTTCATACACTCATGTTTTATCAAACTTGTGGTGTTTTTGTTTCTTGGTTAGCATCTTACTTGTTCACTTCATGATTGGTGTACATGACTACTCCATTCTTAAGTGTATGCTTGTGTTTGTGTAATTCATGCCTTATATGTAATTGCTTGTATCTATTGAGTGTAACTATATTGCTTCCTACCTTGTGAGTATTTATGCATTGGATACCTTGTCTGGGTTTATGTGCTCTACGTATGTACTTCAAGTGTACTTATTTTTCTAAAGTATAATTACATGATTTACATGCCTTGAGTGTAATTTATTGCTCACTACTTCAGTGTGTATTTCTTACTCTATGTGTTTATAAGTGTATTTCGTGTATTTGTATGCTTCATGAGTAATCTGTGATTACGCCCTACACATGTATTTATGTTTGCTCCATGCTTTGTATCTTATATGCATGACTGCTCTGTGGATAACTTTCTGATATGTCTTTCAAGATTGGTGTGTTCTCAGCATGTCTACTCCAATCTTGCGTGTACTTGATGCTTTATATATATTCAAGTGTCAAATTCATGCTTTACTACTTACATTTAATTGTATGATTCATATCTTATGAGTATACCTCATGTCTTACATACTTTATCCCTAACGTGCTTTAGCATGTTTACTGCATGTGTATGCTTCAATTTCTTGAGTGCACACTCTTGATCGGACATGTATACTTCTTCAAGTGTATTGGCATACCTAGAATGTATTAACTTGCCTTGATTGCATTTCCTAAGTGTATCGTATCTTGCGAGGATTATGTGTTTGCTATATATTTGATGTATCTTAAGCATGATTTTTTTGTGAAAGCTTAATATGTGATTAATTCATGTTTGTCAAGACTCCTCACACCTAAGTACCCTCTTAATGCCATGAATATGCTTTGTAACGCAACTTATGTGTCTTTCAATGTTCTCTCATGCTTCGTATGTTATTGGCTTCATTCCTAAGGTGATTGTTTCATGTATGACAATTTGCTCCATATGTGTTCAACATGAGTGTTTATACGTGTATCTATTGTATGTCGTGGATTGCTACATGTTTGAAATATTTTATCTCTGTCTGAGGGTATTCAACATGTGTGATCCATGTGAGTGCTTTGCACGTGTATGATTCTTGCCTTGTATAAGTATATGATGTATATGTATTCATGGGTGCACTCTATGATGTATGTGTACTCATATGTATATGCCTTGCCATTCATATATGCTCTATGCCTTACATATGTTTATGTCTTATGCGTACATGTAACTATGCTTCATACTTGTGTGTATTTATGTTTTATGCTTCATGCCTCACATATCTCTGCTCATTATGATTATAATATGATTCCAATGTTCCATGCCTTATGTGTACTCGTGTGTGTGATTTATGTCTTATCTTATGCCTTGTGCCTTACATGTGTGCTTCTTGCCTTAAATGTATGCCACATACGTCTTTATGTGTATTTAAGTGCATGCTTGCATTTCACGTATACTTGCTTTGTGCTCGGGGTAACCTCTTCCTACGTGCTTTATATTTGTGCCCCTCTCGCATATGTTTTGTGCCATACATACTTTACATGTATTAATTCATGATCAATGAGTCTTCCCAAGTGCTTTTATCATGTATGCTTTATATTCCATGTGTGATCGATGCATTTTAGCATGAGTGTATACATATAACCTTTGCGTATTTTCAACATAGTTACGCCATGTTTGTTTATAATTACTAACTAGTATAAGATCAGTGTCTTTCACAATACCTCTCAAAATTGGGAGGCACTCACAAATTAACTTATCTGAAACCAATTAAGAATAGAACCTTACTCAATTTTGGAAATCAGGTTGATATGTGAGGGGATACCTTGAATAAGTTACGAAGCAGGATCTTTCTCACCCCCCGTTTCGTTTAAAGTGATTGCTTGAGGACAAGCAATCTCGGGTGGGGAGGACTGTCATGTCCCCGAAACTAGAACTCTTTAAAATACACATAAAGAAAATAACAAAATACATATTATGAATGTAAAAAGAAATATTAGCAATTCAATATTATTTATCACAAGATAATTATAATTGTCAAAACTAAAAAATAAATAAATATCGAAAATAAAGAATATAAATATTTACAAAATAAATATTAAATCTGATATTAATTATTACAGTGTAATAATTAAAGTATAATAAAATTAAATAAGACCAGAATTCTAATAATTGTTATAAAAATAAATAGAGATCATTATTTTATTTTGCTACGGATCCTTTACAAACATTCTTTTAAAGGTAAACATAAATTAGTATGGCATGATCATTATTATTTAATATAAACATAGCTGTTTGAAGCATCGCTTCATACACAATAAAAAGTAAAAACCCGCGATTTCCTAAAAGGAAGTGACGATTCACTCACATGGACTTTTCATCAAGCAAAAGGTTCGATACTTAAAGTGAACCACTTGGAGAAAGGGATAATCATCGGGGGGCTAAAGAAAAGAAAGCATAAATTCTGAAGAAGGAAATCGTGGCTGGGGGGAATAAGAAAGAGGAATATATTCTGTCAGAAACATTCTCCTTAAATCTGACGCAGGGCAGAAAGCCAGGAATATACGTGCATATAAGGTAAGTTTGGGTAAGCATAGTCTCCTTTTAGTAATTCAAATTTGTATAATGGCTGTCTAAAACAGACATTATGTGCATACGTCTGGATGAGTATTTTGATTTACAAGTGTTTAATTTACAAACTCAGATAAAATGAAAATAAGGAATAAATAACATCCAACACAGTTATATATTTATTGATTAGAAAATTCAGATGATGTAAAACTAAGAATGAATGAATGCTAAGCATGATAGTGTACTCTTTTATATATATATATAGATTAGTTCTAAAGCGAATAATATGAAAAAGTGTATATATATATATATATATATATATATATTTCTGAGTGGGAGATAAGAGTAGAATATAAATGAAGAATAATTATATAAATGTATATATGAGTACCAATAAATATAAGTAATAATAATTAATGTGGGAATACAAATCAATACAGATATATATATATATATATCCATCAATCGATATAAATAAGGAAGCGATGATATAGAATAAATATATTATTTACGATTATTCAATAATGATGCTTGTAGCAATTATTGAGCCTTATAAGTAATAATGACTCTATTCGTTCACTATGATGTTGAATGGTATTCCATCTAATGGGATCTTGAAAGGTGTTTTGAACTTATGAGAGATATTATAAAGAATTATTCATAGTGAGTGACAAGGAGGAAATGAATAACCCTTTAACAAGAGTGAAATAACTCTATCATCTTCGATCTAATTAGATATTATTACTGAAAGATATTGATTTCTAACGTTTCTAATGTCTCTTTGAGAAACACTTGAGTACAAGATTCAGGTTGAAGTTCTTCCACTAGAAAGGGGTCATTACATAAAATACGGTATACCTTACTCCATACCAATTAAAGCATCTGATGATATACATAATACATCAGACCTATCACAGTTGATTCTGATATTGTCTTCAGTCATTAATTTAGTAGGATTTGCTAATCATCCCTGATTGTCTGGATTTTTCTGATGGTTAGTGCAGTTTCTGTCTGATCAGCTCCTTATACAACATCTGAAGTGACTGTGAAGGTACTATTTTGTTTGCATCCTGAGGATTCTTCAGAAACAAGGTTATCAAAGATTCAGACAGTACAAGCAGCAAGAGGTGTGAGAATGATTTTGATTGAAGAGATTGTCAATCTTTCTAAGATATACATTTTCTGATTTTTAAGAAAACCTAGCTCCTATAAATGTATGACACTGAAACATCAAATTTGAAGGATTGGAAGTAACAAAATAAGGACTTCAAATGGAAAATGAGGCGTCTTCTTGACATTTTGAAAGAAAGCCTTGAATTGAAGATTTGCGCCTCTTGTGATCTTCTAAATTACAGGATCTGTTGAGAGAAGTATATTTATCTAAATGTTGCGCCACTTATCAGATCTTATGCTTACATCCTATAGGGCCATTGGCAATGCTTTTATCATTTTGTGTTTGGTAACTTGAGATAAGGGTTTAACTTCAAGCAGAGAATTGCTTTTTAATGCATCATTTCAAATGCTTAAATTTTCAAATGGAAGAGGCCAATGTTCTTACAATTGACAATTTTTCACGGGCTTTGCAGAAGCCCGCGGCCTTCTCCAAAGCACGTGAGCACTGTTCAATAGAAGGCAAGGCGGAGGGTAGGGCACACGGCCAGGGGCCAAAAAATATAAAACACAGAAAATAACAAAATAAAACAAAGAATGCAAAGCCAAAAATCTAACCTTGTAACGCAGTCACCACGAAAATAAAAAAACCCTCCTTTAGCTTTTAGCTCAGTCACCACTTCAGTTGCTAGGGAGAAGCTCGAAGTCTTAGCTCAGTCGCATGCCAAAGCTCAAAAAAATGAAATGAGAAAATATAAAACATTATGTTAAACTTAAAACTCAACATTATTTTTTTCAACCGACGTTTCCCAGGCGTTTCCCAGTGAGAAACTTGAGGAAACGTCTCCCTCAAGGCAGGAGACGGCGGGGGTGTGTGGAGACGGCGGGGGGACGGCGGAGGGACGTTTCCCAGGCGTCTCCCCGTCTTGGAAACTTGATGTTTTTTGGGGGGGACGCGTCCCCGTGGAACAGAGGATTTTACATATTGTGCAAATTTTGATTAAATCTTGAAGTGATTAAATAAGTTTTAAAAGGTAAAAGAATATTGGTATACTAATTCACGCTCCCCCCCCATCTCAGTATAACCGTGTGCTAATCATTAACTACGTCTAGGATTTTCTTTCTTATCTTTGATTCAATAGTCAAGAAGATTCTTATCTTATACACAATAAGTCTATCGACTACCTTAAACCTTTCATCACTGAATTTTTTGTCCAAAATATCATTGGGAAAAAGCATTTTTGGCATATTCAATTATTAAAAAGCCCTTCTAGTCATTATAAATCTCAAAAATGGAACATATTCTTGGCATCCTAAAGAATATATCAGCCACTACATTCTTTTTCCCTTTGACAGTCAATTTCAAAATCGTAAGCTTGAAGCTTACTTACCCATTTTTGTTGGTAGTCATTAAGGTCTCACTAGTTTAAAGAATTTATGATTGTATCAGTCTTCACCATTAGCATGTCATACACCAAGTATTGCCTGAATTTTTCCAATGCCTGCATGACTGCGAGCATCTCTTTATTATAAATTGAGAATACCCTTTTTGGTTCCTTTAGTTTTCAACTCTCAAAAACTACGGGGTGGTTATTTTGCATTGGTACTGCTCCGATTCCTTCTCCCAATGCATCACATTCAAGCATGAAAGGTAGTGAAAAATCTAGTATTGCAATTACTCATTACTTCCTTGAGCTGCTCAAACACCACTTGTGCTTCACCGTTCCAAGAGAATGCTCCCTTTTTGGTTAGATTAGTTAGTGGGGCAGTCAATTTCCACAATCCCTTAATTGTTTCAATGTCTTAGGAATTGGCCAACTAATGATAGCTTGAATCTTTTGTTGATCCACCTTAACTCCTTGAGCACTAATAACATGTCCTCAATACAGAATTTTAGTCAATCCAAACTCACATTTGGATTCTTTGGCATACAAGAATTGCTGCTCCAAAATCCCAAGTACCTCATTCGGGTGTCTCAAATGTTCCTCCCATTTTTTGCTATATATCAAGATATCATCAAAACATACTAAAACAAATTTTTGGAGCTTCCTACTAAATATTTGATTCATGCATGATTGAAAGGTGGTGGGAGCATTAGTGAGACCAAATGGCATGACCAAGAATTCAAAGTACCTGTAGTGACAATGGAAGGCTATTTTTGCTACATCTTCACAGATTTGAATTTGGTGAAAACCAGACCTCAAGTCAATTTTAGAAAAAAATACAGATCCATTAAGTTGATCAATTAGTTCATCAATTTGAGGAATCAAATACCTATTCTTGATAGTTCTTTTGTTTAGCACTTTGTAATCAATACACATTCTCATAGTACCATCTTTTTTCTTCACCTAGACTACTAAAGAAGAGAATGAACTAGAGCTTGATCTGATGTACCCTACTGCCAACAATTCTTTGATTGACTTCTCTATTTCCTCTTTGTGAATTTGTGGATTTCTATAAGGAATGGTAATGACAAGCTTAGCCCCTATCTCCAATTCTATAATATGGTGAAAACCCCAATCTGGTGGGAAGCCCTGGGAGTATACCCTTGAAGACCTTACTATGCTACCCCAAAATTGTCTGAATGTCTATTGGGTATGAGTTTCTTTAGGGAGCTGATTTTGATGAGTTGATGAGGCAATTGAAAGCCCATGCGATTGCTCCTTAGAAAAGGATCTCTCCATCCTCTTTGCAATGATGATCCTCAGTGTCCCATTGGAAATTCCATTGAGCACAACCTCTTTGTTGTCTGATTTAAACTTTGACTTCCATTGATTGGCAGTTTTGAGTAATTCCCCAAGGGAGTGTAGCCATTGCACACCTAAAAGAATATCCATTTCTCCCAAGTTAACTACATAGAAGTCTTCATGTATTTTTTGCTCCCTAAGGTAATATCAAGTTGTCTCACTCTGTTTGCAACAAATAGTATACCCATCTTGAACATTAAAATCACTAAACTCCTTTATCACAAGGCACCTCTTGGACACCAATCCTTCATCAATAAAGTTATGTGTGGCCCCATTGTCTATAAGATCAATGATGTGTTGTCCCAACAAGACTCCGTGAACTTTGAGGTATGGAACTTGCAAGCTCCTGAAAGTATAGCCAAGGTGTTGTTATTGGTCCCTCTCACTATTCCAGGTTCACGCTCTTCATCCATGGTTATTGGCTCTAGCTTTTTCTTTCAAGCTCATCATCAGAGGCAACCTCAACACAATGGATTTGTCCCTTCCCTAAACAATGATGGCCAAGTGCCCATGGCTCTTGACAATTGAAGCACAATGACTTCTCAATTCATTTATACAATCCACATCTTTTTTGAGTAGAGGAGTAGATTTGCGCCCTTCTTTTCTAAAATTCCCTATGTTTTGATTGAAAAGCACTCCTTTGGAAATGAATTTGTTCCTTGGCACTAAAGATTCCAAATTCAAGGCCTTCTTGACTGCATCCTAAAATGTTGTTGGATCAAAGGCTCTCACTAAGCCCTTGAGGGGTTTGGCTAACCCTTCGATGAAAAGTCCTAAGATGGTGCTACAAATCTCCTAGATTGTCTTGGGACCCTAGGATCATTCTTGGTTTCAGTTTGGATCAATTTGATGATTGTGGGGGTGTATTGGCATTGCTTGAGGACAACCAATCTTTGGAAAAGGTGGATTGTAATGTCCCCATTTTCAAGTTCTCTCATTGTGTAGTTGTCACTAGTTTTCTAGGTTTTTCTAGGTTTTTTCTTGGTTTTTTCCAATGGTGATGGCTATTTTTAGTAACTTACTATTTTTAGTAATTTACTATCTTCAGTAACTTCCTAATTTTTAGTAAGTTTTAGTTGAGCTTCTTTGTGGGCTAGTTTGGTGTTTTGGCTCATTTACTATTTTTAGTAAGTGCTATATTTAGAAACTGGTTTCGACTCCTTTTTATTCAGCAACTTAATGCAGAGTTTCCAATTTTGGCAGGGGTGAGTTCCCTCAATGGTTGGAGTTATTATTTGTCTATTGTAATATCCCTTTTGGGTGAGCAAGAGAAAATAAGAAGAAAAATAATATTTTATCATTTTCATTTTTGGCGCCCTAGGGAAGTGTTGTGACCTAATTCACACCTCGCCCCATTGCAAATGGGGACCCTTGTCGTTTTCCTTTTAGGGGTTTTGCTTTCGCGTGTCTCGTTTTGTCTGCTCTTCGTTTGGGGGTCTTAAGTCTGCATTTTGAACGGTCACCCGAGTCGAGTCAATGAATTTTAGCATGGATCACTGAATAAATGTCACCATCGTGCTTAGAAGGCCTAGGAGACGAAGATCGACTGTCGTTTCAGTCAAATCCGACACCTCCAAGTTTTTAGGGTTTCTCACCCCGGGCCCCCTATTTTTTAGGACCTACTTTTTTGGCACTTTTGGGCAATTCTGGGATCCCTATTTTTTAGGGTCTATTTTTGGAAAGTTGCTATTTTTGGAAAATTTCTATTTTTAGAAAGTTTCTATTTTTAGAAGGGTCACGAGTTTCAAAAATCCACTCAGAAGTTTGAAAAGATCAACGAAACTCTTAGAAAATCGATTCGAAGTTTTTTTGAAATTTTGGTAAAATTCTAGAAAATCACATAAAAAGTTCAAAAATCTAGAAAATTTTCACAAAAATGGTGAGAAATTCTGGAAAATCACAGAGAAATCTGGTAAAGAGCACAGAAAATGGTGAATGAGATGATGAATTCATCAATAAATTGGTAAAAATCCATGAAATCCGTCAAGAAATCTGAACATTCATGTAAAAATCTGAACATTCATGGGAAAATCTGAACAATCATGGA
>VDFB02280858.1:0-25053 GCA_007258455.2 Sequoia sempervirens | reverse complement strand
TGAATAGGAGCTTGCAATGTAACTTTTCCAACTTTCATAGGTAATTTGTTATCACACCAAGAGGTTGCTTTCCAACATTATCAAAACCACAAATATATAAGAAATTTGGTTCAATATTAGTCTTATCCACTCCAATCATATCCAAGAGGTTCACACTACACACATTAAGGGCCAAACCATTGTTAATGAGAGTTATTTTTATTCCAAATTGTTAATGGAAACCATGACCATGAAGGCTTCATTTTGTTTTTGTATTTCCATTAGAGGTAACTCATTTTGATGAAAGACAATGTCAATGTTAACTAAATTCATACGTTGAATTAGGGATGCTATATTGTTTGGTTGCACACTATGAGGGATAACTACTTGTTACAAATAATTTTGAATCATGCTAATGTAATTAGGTGAAGCTTGAATAAAATCCCACAAGGATATCTTAGTAGGAGTGTTAAGAAGTTCTACAAGATCATACTCCTTTCCATTATTCAAAGGAAAACAAGGAGCACTAGGAAATATAGGTTGAGGAAGTGGTAATGAATTAGGCATTGTTTGTTGCTGCCTATTGTTCCTTGTGTTGTATATATGAGCAATGGTACGAAACATTGTTACTAGTGAGTTGCCTTGCAAAATTTAAGATAGCTCCTAGAGGTTTTGGTTGGTGTTTTGGTGGTCTTATGATAAGAAGTGGCTTATGAGATGGAATTGGAGGTCAAATAATTAAAGCAATCTTCAGAGGTCTAATGATTAGAGGACTCTTAGGAGGTCCAATGATTAGAGGACTCTTAGGAGGTCTAATAATGAAGGGACATCTAATGTTCAAGACTTGAACAAACTTATCCTTATTTTGATGATCTTCTAGTGAGGGGAAGTCTAATATTACCTTATAATATTCATCTAAGGAAGCCACATTAATATTGTTTGAAGGAAATGTATCCATATTATCATCCTCTTGCACCATGATATCTTCCCTAGTAGGAGAGTTTTTTAGGAGAGGAGAAAACTATATTTTGAAGACATTCAATGGTTGAATCTTCTGAAATGACTTCATCACAAGTAGGGGAGATACCAATGGTTGGATTTTCTTGCTTATCAATGATTGTATGCTCTTGTTCAATAATTTCTTCCCAAGTATGAAACGAGAAACAAATAGGATTCTCATGGTTCTCAATGATGTGTTCCTCTAACACCAAAATATCTTCACAAATATGAGATATATTGGGAGAAGAACAAAATTTATTGTCATGATTGTCCAAGATTGTATCCTCTTTCACTAAGTTAGTTTCGCACATGGGAGAGGGATCAATGAAAAATAAGAAAAGAGGAGAAATGTCTTCATATTCATATGCTTGTAACAAAAATTTCCTAGAGTATTCAACAAGATATGAAAATAGGTCATGAAGTATGATATCAAGAGAATTTTGTAATGAAAACTATTGTCAAACAGATTGCACTCGAATACATAAATGACTAAATTCAGTAATCTATTAAAACATGGGAACTATCTTTAGGTTGTGGGTGTTCCTATGGCGAATATAGACCTCAAGATTCTAGGCTAGTTCCTATATGATGGTTAATTTGGTACTTGAATAATTTATCTAAGAAAAGGGTAAGAGAGATTGAACTGAAAACATGAACCAAAAATGAAAACTTCGGTGATGCACCTAATTAGAAAAAATAAACTACAATTTGACTCACAAAGTGATTACTCAGTACTTTAATCTACACAACCTAATTTGATAGTCTAGTCACTTGAATGTTTTAAACAAAGGCTTTGACTCAATACAATTTTGAAGGAAAACATTGTTTTCATGACTAAACTAATTAATCAATTACATGCACAGTGTATAACAAATGAATTTAAACTAAATTGCATACAAACATTTATGAAGGAGACAAAAATTAAAGGTTTCAAAACTGAAAACACAATAATTCTTCAATCAAATCCTACACAATAATGATGCCTGAAATCTAGAAGGAAAAACTTGAAGATGCTAGAAATTGAAGGAATCTTCTACTAAATAACACAATTTGAACCTCTAAACTTGCTAATGTATTAATCTGAAAATGAAAGCTGAGTTACATGATATTTCTCTTTGCAGAATGCAAAAGCTGAAAAACAAGAACTAGAGGAAAAAGATAAAAAATTTCCAATATATACAATGAGATGCAACTTCAAAGTACATGAGAATAAAAATAAAAGTTAATTTTAGTATAAAAATGATAACTCCAAGGAAAATCCCAAGAAAAATAAATATCTCCAAAAGAAAAGCTCAAACTCATGCAAAAATGAGTGAACTCAGTCTCAAACTCCCAGTCACAATGCGTATAACTGAAAAGTAGCTCAAACTGAACTAGAAATCTATAAATAGTGAGTCCAAGCATGCAAAATTCACCTTGTTTTAATCATTTCACCCAAGATAATCGTGCATGATGATTAATCATCAAAACTGGTGTTGGAACTGAACATGAGAATCACTATCAATTTCACATGTGCATGAGTGAATTTTTTTTTTAGTATTTTCCACACTTTTACAATAGTTGATTTAAAAAATTATTGAAAAGAAATTAATAAAATTGCATTTAATAACTTTCAAATACAACTTTACAATAGAATAAGGGGAAAAATAATAAAATATATGTCTTGCAAAAAAAAAATCCCCTTTTGACTCCCCTCCATTATCATATGAAATGCAAAAAACATGTAACATCAATCCTCAGCATACTTTTGACAATATTTGTCAATTCTTTAATAATTGGCCACAATACTTAGCATAAAGTCTCATATTTGATAGGGCTGACCATATCATTACTAGGCACTTGACTTGAAGTCACAAGACCACAGAGTAATAAACAACATGATTATTCTTCTCAAAAGATAGTACAAAAAAAAACCATCAAGCCCATGCAAAAGGGAAGATGAGGAACCCTAAAATCATTATTTCCATTTGAATTTTGGAGAAGCTTCATGAAGAAGCTGGCCACCATGATGTTGGGTAGGGTTTGGATTGCACTGGAGCTCGAAACCTGAGTTCATACTACTGTTTCATATCAACTTTTTCAAGATTTCCATAGGGAAACATATGGTGAGCTTTTCTTGAGACAAATCTAAACACTCCTCTTGATTTTTGAAGTTATCTTTAGGCTTTATAGCCATAGCTATAATAATATTCTGATGTATTGCTCTTTTCATTTCCTGTCGCTATCCATTCATTTCCTTTGGCCACCATTGGAGCTTGGTTTGAGCTTGGTATTCGATGATTTCTTCAGATTTTCTCCTTAATCTTGGTCGACCCCCTCTCTATGACAAAGGTAAGGTGGTTCTTATCATCATTATGGAATTTTCACTGTGTCTTAGTAAGGAAAAAATGGCCATAAGGCTGTAGATGGTATAAGCATCTTCTCTAATTTTCATTCTTTTTTGGCCATAATGTTCCTTGCTTTATCTTTGTGAGAATACATACTTGCCCCTTGATTTATTTGATGATACAAAAATAAAAAAGGCTATAATGAATAACACAGGTTTTGAAACCCCACATCACCATATAGCTCAATTTTTTGTTGCTCCTTATATTGTGTGCAGATAGATACTGCTTGACCCCTGTTGTTTTATCCTCCACTATTTCTTCCAATTTGATTTGTTGTTGAGGGTTCCTCCTTTCATGTAGGTCGTCATGTATTCTTTACTCGCAAACATTGAGGGATCTCACCTTGTTGCTGACTGTGACCTCTTTTTGTTGTAAAAGTAAAAGTGAACCCACTTCCAGTGCTACTCATCAGGGTTTTGCATCTCTATAACTTGTATTTTTTTAGATATATTCTGCTAAAACCCTCACATGGGTAAACTTATGATAATAAGGAAATTTTATTTTTTACTCAAACCCCATTTTAAACAGAAGCCAATGTGAGAATGCTGAGAATAGTGACAAATCTATATTTTAATTAAAAACCCTTAGATGGGTACTCTGAGACTGCCATGGTTACCTTGATTGCATCTGAAATATGCTCAATTTGTATTCAATATGAACAAAAATGTAGTATGTATGAGCATATCTTCATCTTCTAGATGTTTGAATATTTACCCTCCATTGCACATGTCTGTATCTATCACTTCCAAGCATGTATTCTGATATCTATATTCTCACAACTCGATAAAAAAACCTTAAGTGATCTCTGTGAATAGATGTTGTTTGAAACCTTTTCCTTTTTTGAAGCAAAGCATTGTCACTGTGCATATTCTACTACTATTCCTTTATTTTTCTGTAGCTTTCATTGCCTTTGTGATCACTGCAAATTATAAGCTGAATACAAATTATTTCTTTATATTGGTGCATTGATATCCCTTTGATCATAAAGAACTACTAACACACTCTTTCCTTTGTAATTCCACTAACTCAAGCTTGAAAATCATTGTTATATATTTTACCACAACAAGTTTGCATTTGGAAAATAATGTTGCTCAATTTATATCTATGCGATATCATGACCGCACCTTCTTATTTGAGATCTCTCTTATGCATGACTCATCTGTTTGTTTGATCAATTATTCATTAATGAAGATGGTCTAATAATTACTAATTGAAACAATTGGGAATGGAACATAGTAATGACAACCATATTTTGATGTTGTTGATGTTTCTCTTGATGCTTTAATGAGACAATGCCTTACTTGCATATATGGTTGTCCTCCATGATGATGATGCTTAAAGTTATATTTAGTTTGAAACTCATAATCACACACCTCTTGCACCATGTAATGCATAGGACTAGTTCTTATGATGATAATGCTCCATTTCAGTCTTTTGTAGTAGAACTCATGAATGATTTGAGATTGCATCTTTGTCAGCTATATTCAATGTTATTGAGAAAAGGAAGAATGTAGATCTTCTCTATTGAATTTCCACCATGATATGGCTTGAAAGCTGCTACCTTAAGTTTTCTTTGAATTTATTTCATGATAGCAGTCTTATTTCATGACTGTAATTGATATCAATGACTCTCATGTATGAATAAATGAGAGGTATCCACCTGATATGCTAGGCTATACCCTTGTGGGAGTCCATTTTTCTCCACATATCTGATGAAAAATAATCACAAACATAATGAACCTATTCCTGCACATTGAAACAAACAAGTTCGTAAAAATAATCAAAGCTGAAAGCTTCCATTGAATTTTGTTTTCCTTTGAACAATGAAATCATCTTATGGATGCCTGATTGAATGCATATTAAATTCTTGTTGGTAGCATAGAAATGAAGTAGAATGTAATTTATCATTGCTTGGAGTAAATCTCTAACATCATTCTTTTTACAATCTTGTAGGTTCATGGAGCATGGAATCGAGATTGCTACAGCTTGGAGACGCAACAACTGAAGACATTGAGCAAAAGTGGTTCATCATCACAGGCAATGATGAATTTCTTCCCTCCTTTGTGTTTACGCTATCTTTAGTAGTGTAGTATTCCATCCAATTTTGCATTCATTATTTGATTAAGACAATCAAATTCAGTTACTCCTGCAGCTTGTGCGGGATTTTAGTTTTTTCAAAATGAATAAAAAGCATTATTATGCAAATGTCCAATTTTTTGTTTCAAATACTTGCATAATAATGTAATTAAAATTTAATCTAATCTTTATGATGAACAATGAATACTTAGCAGCAAAAATTTGAAAATTTATGTACCTATCAATGATGAATTTAATTCCGCTCTACCTGTTTGAGATCGTAGTGAAAAAATAGGTAACAAAAACTTGATGTAATAATTTTTCTATAGAACTGAAATGCAATATTTTTTCCTAATTTGTAATGCCTAAACTAAATGAATGATTAGACCTAATGCATAAAAAAAAAATTCCCTAAAATTTTTAGACTAATATAGTGGTTTACCAACATATCTAGGAAGTTTAGAGGACCACAAAAATGCCCAAAAAAAATGGTTTTGATAGGACCTCAAGGAATAATTTTCCCAAGGATAATGGGTCCTTATATAGGGTTTTAAAAATAGAAAAGTGTAACTTTTGGGTTATTATTTGTGTTCTCTATTCTAGGTTGCAAATTGTGGTTTCTATAGCAGATTTTTCTAGATTTTGGTGTCTAAATACAAGTGAATTTAGTGATAAATGATGAACAATGTGGCACTTTATGAAATGCAATTTTGACTCAATTTTTGAATGTGAATGATTGAAAATACACTAATATGTGCAAGTGCTATGTAAAATCAATGTAATATGCGGGTAATTTTTTTAACTTTTTTAGATTTTAAAGGATGAAAAATTCAAACCTAAAACCATAAATGAGATGTAAACTAATACAATTTTAACAACCCTAAATGAAATGAAAAATAATGTAATATAATGCAAACTAATGCAAATCCTAGATCTAGGGTTTGAATGGACTCCAAATTTAGAATTTTTGATGTACGTTGGGTTCACCAAAATGAAATGATGAAAAATAAGGTTTCTCCAAAATAAAGTGGGTATGATGCACCTATCTTCCTTATTTCATTAAGAAAAAGGGATCACCTAGGGTAAGATTGAATTTTAACCCTTAGGTGAGTCAACCTTAATGGAGATCTAGTTGTTTTCCTTATGATTGAGGACAAGGTAAATCAACTTGAAATGCACTTTTGGGAGATAAATGAAAATACAAAATGATTCCTGTGTGTTAGAAAATATGCATGAATTACATTAAAACAAACACACTTAGATGGGAAGTATTATAGTAAAGAAACTATCTAAATCAAACATAGTTTAACAACAAAATTCTTTAAAAACTTCACATCTTCCTCTAATATTAAATGCCTTGGAAATTTGTGCTCTCATATCTTATTCCTAGACAAATTCCTGAGATGTCATCTAAGAAACAAGTAGCCTATCCATTTACAATGCAAATTATAAACCTACATCTATATGATTACAAGATTCAGCTATATGAAATGATAAATGTGTTGGCATATGATGGTTGTGGACGTGATTTTTGTATTCTAGTGTTGTCATTGATGACAACCATAGTTATATCTGAGGTCCACAGTTTTATATTTTGTTATACTAGAAGAAGAAGTGAAATCTATATGTTACTAACAATTTTATTAGCTGAAGATGATATTTGGTTGTGAAGTCTCATTGAATCACTCTTCTTGGTTGTGGAATGTTGAACATGTTTGCTTGGCACAAAGAGACCATACAATTATTGAATCTAGCAAAATTATTCTTGTGGCTATAGGTGCAGTTGGACATTCTCTATTTATTTGCTATGTCAAGTTGACATAGTGAAATATTGTATACCAGATGTATAAAGGTTAATTCTTGTTGTTATTATCTTTTTGGTTGTTCGATTATTGGTCCCAGCTATTGTTTGGCTGACTTGCTTGGGTCCACATAGAATTTATCCATTATATGGGCCGACTAGTTGCTAATCTTGTTAAGTTTTGTGGAAGCTGACTTGTAGTGATGAAATATTTGTAAGTGGATATATATATGTGTTCGACCATATCTTTTGGATAGGTGTGAGAGGTGTATGTGAAATTTTTGCGATTGTCTAAGAAGAGATTAAGTGATTTCATGTGCAGTTTCACTTGTGCATAAAGATTTTTGTGGGAGAACTTGAGCAAAATAGGGCAGAAGTTTGCCACCAGAGCTTAAATGGAACTGTAATCAGGCATTTGTAAATGCTATTATATCAGTTCACTTAATTTTGGAACTTTTCTAATCTCTTTTGTAAAGGCAGTGAGCCTGAATGCAAGTGCATTCCCCTTCTGTAATATTCTCCTTGAGTATACTCAGAATTACTTGTGGATTGGCCAGCCACCGTGATTTTTCCCTTTACAGGGTTTCCACATAAAAATCATTGTGTTATGGTTGTGTGGTTTCTTATTTTCTATTTATGTATATTGTTATTGATTGAATGTGTTAAAAAAGTTAGGAACAATGATAATAGAGTTAAAATTTGTAGAGCACTGATTCACCCCCCCTCTCAGTGTTGCTTGTTTCCAACAATTGGTATCAAAGCTAGTTCCTTGAAAGAAGTCTAATAGCTTGAGGAAAGAACATTCAATGGAAACAAGCATTCTGCAACAACAACTCATGGTGGCCTTAGATGACCTTGATCAGTCAAAATCTAAAATCAGGGAACTACAAGAAAATATAGAAAATGCAAAAAAATTTATCCAAACATTAAAAGACAAGATTAGTGAATCAATGGCGAAAAGAAAGGAGTTATGTTGTCAACTTAAGCAAAAAAGAAAAAAAAGATAAGACGAACAACTTAGTCAAGTCTTGAAGGAGAAAATAGAAGAATGTGAAAACATTTCTCAAGAAAACACCACCTTAAAACATGAAACAAAATCCATCATGATGAGGATGACCAAGGAGTTGGAGGACAAAAAGAAGAATGAAGAAAATATTTCCCAATCCTTGAAGGAGAAATCATAACAATGCAACTGACTGGAGAATGAATTAGAACAAAACAAGAATAATGAAGAAGAGTTTGAAAAACAACTTGATGATTTAAGAAAAGAACTTGCTACTACAAATGAATTCAAAGAAAAATTTAAAGCAAGCTCAAATAAACTAGATGAAATAATTAAAGGTTAGAGAACTGATTCTGATAGATGAGGTCTTGGATATGAAGAAGGAGAAATTTCTAGATCCAAACAAAGGAGATCTGATCAAAGGAAATCTACAAGAAGACCATTCAGACAAAGAATCCAAGCAAATGGCTCCAGAAAGAATTCGGTAAGACAACCTAATGCTCAAAAATTTAATGGATATTGCTATGCTTGCAATAAATTCAGTCATATGCCTTCTCAATGTAGAAGTAGGATAAACACAACAAAGCCATCCTTCTTAGGTCAGTGCTTTAAATTTTACAAAAAAGGTCATAAGTCAAATGAATGCAAAATTAAAACACACATAGATATCAAGTGTTATACATGCAATAGATTTGGACATGTTACTAACCAATGCAAATTTAGACAAAGTCAGTGGAACAATTGGTCCAACCAAAGAAATGTTATTTTCTATAATTATAATAAACCTAGAAACATTTCCAGATCATGTTGGAACAAAAGAGCTCTGGTAAGACAAGACAAGAAACCAGATGCCAAAGGAAAAAGAAATATCACTAGGGATGAGATCAAGAAGTAGATACATAAGAAATGGGCGAGGAAGAACCCCTCTACAGATGAAAATCAACCTGCACTAGAAGTTGCTGCTAGTAATATATCCAGAAATTAACTACAGTCTCTGCCATAGTGGGAGATGTCAAGAAATTCCTTTTAATCCCCTGCAAGTGGCTTACACATAATTGTAGATGAATCCAATAGAAAATAATTTGTTTTTTAGTATTTGTGGATTAAAGCAGACATACCAATGAAACTTATCAAAGATCTGCATTTGAATTATTTTCCTCGGAACATAAAAATCTGTAAATCTGTTGAATTAGGGCAAGAGCATTTAATGTGAAAATTGCAAAGTTAGTGAGATTAAAAGGGGTGTCTTTTACTTTCATTTGTCACTTTTGCATTTGAGTGAAGGAATTTTTCAGAGCTCCTAGAGATTCCTACATAAGTGGAAGAAAGATTCAAGTGCGAGAAAGGGTTTGTGAATCGTTCTTCATTTTTCATCTTCAAAAGGTATTTTCAGTAAAAACCTCTGAATTTGTGTTCTTCAAATCATGGCTACCCCACTACTTGTGGAAATTAAAGATAGGCCTCACCCCAAATTCAAATTGCATCCGTAAAAATCTATTGAGATTGAACCCCTAGGTGTATTTTCTTCCATATCGTATGGAGTATTGCATATAGAGGAAGTTAGGGCTTATGTGCATGCAAGTATTGAGGATTTGGGTAGTACGCAATTGTTAGATATCTACACCAACCATATTATACATGAGGATTTATTTGTGAAGCCATAATTCCAAACCCTAGTAGACAATAAATTTGCATAGTTCGTAATTCCCTATCTTTGAAGAGGATGATTGGGTTCGATATGTTCTAAGTAGAGTGCATGATGAATTCCTATGGTTAGACATACCCTTCAAAATTTTGAAAGAGGCAATTTGTGCTATAATAGGTTTGAGTTCGATCTGTAGACTTCCGAAATTGAAATCCATCAAGACTCTACCAAGGCTTCTTGTAGATCTATGTTCATAAATGGGTATACAAGGCCCTAGAATCAAGAAGAGAATTTGAGAAAAAAGGATTCTTGCAGATCTATGTTCAGAAACGGGTATTCAGGAAATGGACTCAATTCTTTTGAAAATCTAAAAGCAATTCAAAACAAAATCAAGGGTCAATAAACTTATGATTGGGGATACAAAATCAGTAAGAAATGAGAATAAGGCAATTCTAGAAGAATTACTATCAAAAGAAAAGGGAATGGAAAGTGAGAAGTTGAGAGAAGAAATTCCAGCTGAAGTAGTAAATGATACCAATTATACTAAAGAGGTAGAGGTTGTAGGAGATGTAAATGAGAACATATTTGTTTCTGAGGACAATTTGACTCCTCTTATCCCTGAAGACATTAAAATTTCTATAGCAGCTAAGGAACCATTAGTAGAAATTGTAGAAGAGAAGGTTGTGTTTGTTGAGGAAAAGGAACCTTCACTAGTCGCCCCGAAAATTCAAACTAAACTAGTCAAGGATAAACTTCTAGAATCCACTCCCCATGAAGGTAAAGAATATGAATTCAAGCAGCTCATAGATTTAGACTCTGAATTTGATGAAAATTCAATCAATTTGTCTACTCTATCACCCATTTAGATGATAAAATTTGCCAAGATAGCTTAAGATAAGGAAAATGAAAGAATACTAAAATATCACATTGAGGATAGTGAGTTGTTGAAGCTTTCCTCTGAAGTCCTACAGAAATTTTTTCCACAACATGCCTTAGATGCATTAGGATCCACATCCAGTGAGTTGAAAAAGTTGATAAACTCTATTGACTCCCACTTCAAATCTTTTGAAGACTCAACTTTAGTCAAGGTAAGGGGAGAATTTAAAAAGGATAGACTTCGTAATCTAATCAAGCTGATAACGAGGGAAAATTTATTGCTGGAAACATGGGTGCAACACAATCAATAGGTTATAACTGAAGGATGTAATATCTATAATTCCTACCTAATTCTGTCAAATTTTACAAGTGCTAATGAAAATAAAATAAAAGATATTGAGCTACAACTAGTCGCAATGTCAAACAGTTTTGATCCTCTGGCTAGTAGTATTTGTCATCGAGACTGTCAAGTGTTACACCTCCTTGATCAAATGAAAAGTCCGAGGCTTGAAAAAAAAACATTAAATGTTACTAGAGTGTGTGATCTAAGGGGATTGATTTGTACCAAGATTGAGATAATGGAAAATGCACTAAAAGAAGCAAGAAGTTTTGCTACTACCCCAAATTCTACAGGTTTGGAAATTGTAGAAACATTGTCCTATCTTTTCTATGTACACATCTCAATTTTGGAGAGCCTAAAGAGTATTTGGGAATTGAATCTTAGTGCCTTGAAAAAGGTCTTTGCAATTTTTTTTCAATTTCTATAAATTTGCATACAGTATGTGTACAAGTTTTGCACCCCCAATTTTGCCATTAATGTCAAAAGGGGAGAGGAGGTATAGTGAAAAATATTTTAGGGGTAGTAATATTTGTTGAAGATCTATAGTATTAAGTATTTAGTATTGTGTGTACTGATAGCATATTATCTCTGACACTTAGTCATTTTTCACTAAGTGTTTCCATCAATTCCAAAGGGGGAGATTGTTGGCATATGATGGTTGTGGACATGATTTTTTTACTATGGTGTTTTCATTAAAATCTTGTATGGCTTGCTCACGGTCAAGGAAAACTTAAAAATACAGTGAAAACAACAATAAAAATAGAGTTTCTTAAAGTCTTTTGTATTCTCTTGGCTTCATCATCATCCCTTGAAATGTTTACATGATATTTGAATTTTTCTTCAACCAACATCAACTCCCTAATGCCCATAACTACCTTATAACAAGTTTTGTATTCTAGTGTTGTCATTGATGACAACCATAGTTATATCTGAGGTCCACAGTTTTGTATTCTGTCATACCAAAAGAAGTGAAATCTAAATGTTATTGACAATTTTATCAGCCGAACATGATATTTGGTTGTGAAGTCTCATTGAATCACTTTTCTTTGTTGCAAAACGTTGAACATGTTTTCTTGGCACAAAGAGAGCATACAATTATTGAATCTAGCAAAATTATTCTTGTGGCTATAGGTGTGGTTGGACATTCTCTGTTTATTTGCTATGTCAAGCTGACTAAGTGAAATATTGTATACCAGATGTATAAAGGTTAATTATTGTTGTTATTATCTTGTCGGTTGTTCGATTATTGGTCCCAGCTATTGTTTGGCCAACTTGCTTGGGTCTACATAGAATTTATCCATTATATGGGCCGACTAGTTGCTAATCTTGTTAAGTTTTGTGGAAGCCGACTTGTGGTGATGAAATATTTGTAAGTGGATATATATATGTGTTCGACCATATCTTTTGGATAGGTGTGAGAAGTGTATGTGAAATTGTTGCAATTGTCTAAGAAGAGATTAAGTGATTTCATGTGCAGTTTCACTTGCGCATAAAGATTTTTGTGGGTGAACTTGAGCAACACAGGGAAAAAGTTTGTCACCAGAGCTTAAATGGAATTGTAATCAGGCATTTGTAGATGCTATTATATCATTTCAATTTATTTTGGAACTATTCCAATCTCTTTTGTAAAGGCAGTGAACCTGAATGCAAGTGCATTCCCCTTATGTAATATTCTCCTTGAGTATACTTAGAATTACTTATGGATTGGCTAGCCACCATGGTTTTTTCCCTTTACAGGGTTTCCACATAAAAATCATTGTGTTATGGTTGTATGGTTTCTTATTTTCTATTTCTGTATATTGTTATTGATTGAATGTGTTAGAAGAGTTAGGAACAAGGATAATAGAGTTAAAACTTGTAGAGCACTAATTCACCCCCCCTCCCTCTTAGTGTTGCTTGTTTCCAACAAATGGGTATCAGAGCTAGTTCCTTGAAATAAGTCTAATAGCTTGAGGAAAGAACATTCAATGGATACAAGCATTCTGCAACAACAACTCATGGTGGCCTTAGATGACCTTGTTCGGTCAAAATCTAAAATCAGGGAACTATAAGAAAATCTAGAAAATGCAAATATATATATATAATCATTAAAAGACAAGATTAGTGAATCAATGGAGAAAAGAAAGGAGTTATGTTGTCAACTGAAGCAAAAAAGAAAAAGCAGAGAAGATGAACAACTTAGTCAAGTCTTGAAGGAGAAAATAGAAGAATGTGAAAAGATTTCTCAAGAAAACACTACCTTAAAACATGAAACAAAATCCATCATGATGAGGATAACCAAGGAGTTGGAGGACAAAAAGAAGAATGAAGAAAATCTTTCCCAATCCGTGAAGGAGAAATCACAACAATGCAACTGATTGGAGAATGAATTAGAACAAAACAAGAACAATGAAGAGTTTGAAAAACAACTTGATGATCTAAGAAAAGAACTTGCTACTGCAAATGAATTCAGAGAAAAATTTAAAGCAAGCTCAGCTAAACTAGATGAAATAATTAAAGGTCAGAGAACTAATGGTGATAAATGAGGTCTTCGATATGAAGAAGGAGAAATTTCTAGATCCAAACAAAGGAGATCTGATCAAAGGAAATCTACAAGAAGACCATTCAGACAAAGAAACCAAGCAAATGGACCTAGAAGGAATTCGGTAAGACAACCTAATGCTCAAAAATTTAATGGATATTTCTATGCTTGCAATAAATTCAGTCATATGGCTTCTCAATGTAGAAGTAGGATAAACACAACAAATCCATCCTTCTTAGGTTAGTGCTTTAACTGTTACAAAAAAGGTCATAAGTCAAATGAATGCAGAATTGTGATGCATAACACACATAGAGATATCAAGTTTTATACATGCAATAGATTTGGACATGTTACTAACCAATGCAGATTCAGACAAAGTCAGTGGAACAATTGGTCCAACTAAAGAAATGTTATTTTCTATAATTGCAATAAACCTGGACACATTTCCAGATCCTGTTGGAACAAAAGAGTTCCGGTAAGACAAGACAAGCAACCAGATGCCAAAGGAAAAAGAAAGATCACTAGGGATGAGATCAAGAAGTAGATGTAGAAGAAATGGGTGAGGAAGAACCCCTCTACAAATGAAAATCAACCTGCACTAGAAATTGCTTCTGGTAATATATCCAGAAATTAACTACAGTCTCTACCATAAGGGGAGATGTCAAGAAATTCCTTTTAATCCCCTGCAAGTGGCTTACACATAATTATGGATGAATCCAATAGAAAATAATTTTTTTTTTAGTATTTGTGGATTAAAGTAGACATACCAATGAAACTTATCAAAGATCCTTGTTTGCCCCAAAACATAAAAATCTGTAAATTTGTAGAATTAGGGCAAGAGAATTTAATGTGAAAATTACAAAGTGAGATAAAAAGGGGTCTCTTTCACTTTCATTTGTCACTTTTGCATTCAAGTGAAGGAATTTTTCAGAGCTCCTGGAGATTCCTACATAAGTGGAGGAAAGATTCAAGCATGAGAAAGGGTTTGTGAATTGTTCTTCATTTTTTGTCTTCAAAAGATATTTTCAGTAAAAACCTGTGAATTTGTGTTCTTCAAATCATGGCTACCCCACTACTTGTGGAAATTAAAGATAGGCCTCACCCCAAATTCAAATTGCATCCGTACAAATCTATTTAAATTGAACCCCTAGGTGCATTTTCTTCCATATCATATGGAGTATTGCATATAGAGGATGTTAGGGCTTATGTGCATGCAAGTATTGAGGATTTGGGTAGTACGCAATTGTTAGATCTCTACACCAACCATATTATATAGGAGGATTTATTTGTGAAGCCATAATTCCAAACCCTAGTTGACAAGAAATTTGCGTAGTTCACAATTCCCTATCTTTGAAGAGGATGACTAGGTTCGATATGTTCTAAGTAGAGTGCATGATGAATTCCTATGGTTAGACATACCCTTCAAAATTTTGAAAGAGGCAATTTGTGCTATAACGGGTTTGATTTCGATCAGTAGACTTCTGAAATTAAAATCCATCAAGAATCTACCAAGGGTTCTTGTAGATCTATATTCATAAATGGGTATACAAGGCCCTAGAATCAAGAAGAGAATCTACTAGATATGAAGAAGAGAATTTGAGAAAAAGGGTTCTTGCAGATCTATGTTCAGAAGTGGGTATTCAGGAAATGGACTCAATTCTTTTGAAAATCTAAAAGCAATTCAAAACAAAATCAAGGGTCAATAAACTTATGATTGGGGATACAAAAGTAGTAAGAAATGAGACTAAGGAAATTCTAGAAGAATTCCTATCAAAAGAAAAGGGAATGGAAAGTGAGAAGTTGGGAGAAGAAATTCTAGTTGAAGCAGTAAATGATACCAATTATATTGAAGAGGTAGAGGTTGTAGGAGATGTAAATGAGAACACATTTGTTTTTGAGGACAATTTGTCTCCTCCTATGCCTGAATACATTGAAATTCCTGTAGCAGCTAAGGAACCATTAGTAGAAATTGTAGAAGAGAAGGTTGTGTTTGTTGAGGAAAAGGAACCTTCACTAGTCGCCCCAAAAATTCAAACTAAACTAGTCAAGGATAAACTTCCAGAATCCACTCCCCATGAAGGTAAATAATATGAGTTCAAGTAGCTCATAGATTCAGACTCTAGATTTGATGAAAATTCAATCAATTTGTCTACTCTATCCCCATTCAGATGATAAAATTTTCCAAGATAGCTTAAGATAAGGCAAATGAAAGAATACTAAAATATCACGTTGAGGATAGTGAGTTGTTGAAGCTAGCCTCTAAAGTCCTACAAAAATTGTTTCCACAACATGCTTTAGATGCATTAAGATCCACATCAAATGAGTTGAAAAAGTTGATAAACTCAGTTGACTCCCAGTTCAAATTCTTTGAAGACTGAACATTAGTCAAGGTAAGGGGAGAATTTAAAATGGATAGACTTGGTAATCTAATCAAGCTGATAATGAGGGAAAAAATATTGCTGGAAACATGGGTGCAACACACTCAATAGGCTATAACTGAAGGATGTAATATCTATAAGTCCTGTCTAATTCTGTCAAATTTTACAAGTGCTAATGAAAAGAAAATAAAAGATATTGAGCTACAACTAGTCGCAATGTCAAACAATTTTGATCCTCTGGCTAGTAGTATTTGTCATCAAGACTGTTAGGTGTTACACCTCCTTGATCAAATGAAAATTCGGAGGCTTGAAAATGAAAACATCAAATGTTACTAGAGTGTGTGATCTAAGGGTATTGATTTGTACCAAGATTGAGATAATGGAAAATTCACTAAAAGAAGCAAGAAGTTTTACTACTGCCCCAGATCCTACAGGTTTGGAAACGCAGAAACATTATCCTATCTTTTCTATGTACACATCTCAATTTTGGAGAGCCTGAAGAGTATTTGGGATTCAAATCTTAGTGCCTTGAAAAAGGTCTTTGCAATTTTTTTTCAATTTCTATAAATTTCCATACAGTATGTGTACAAGTTATGCACCCCCAATTTTGCCATTGATGTCAAAGGGGGAGAGGAGGTATAGTGAAAAATATTTTAGGGGGAGTAATATTTGTTGAAGATCTATAGTATTGAGTATTTAGTATTGTGTGTACCGGTAGCATATTATCTCTGACACTTAGTCATTTTTCACTAAGTGTTTCCATCAATTCCAAAGGGGGAGATTTTTGGCATATGATGGTTGTGGACATGATTTTTTATTATGGTGTTTTCATGGATGGCAACCATAGTTATATCTGAGGTCCACATTTTTGTATTCTGTCGTACCAAAAGAAGTGAAATCTGTATGTTATTGATAGTTTTATCAGTTGAATAGGATATTCGGTTGTGAATTCTCACTGAACCACTTTTCTTGGTTGTGTAATGTTGAATGTGTTTCCTTGGCACATAGAGAGCATACAATTATTGAATCTAGCAAAAGTATTCTTATGGCTATAGGTCTGGTTGGAAATTCTCTATTTATTTTCTATGTCAAGCTGATTGATGTAGAGCCAAGGTGAAGATTAAACTCACAACAAACTAGTGTCAAATTTAATAATGATGAACTCTTCCTTGAAACACCTTCAACCTGCAAGCATCAACTCACCCTTAAGGGTCTCAACCCTTCAAATTTGCAAAACAACACCAAACCTCCACCAAGGCCCTGAAAAAGTTTCTCAACATGCCAATGATGAAAATTTATCCATTTAAATGCAATCTGAAAGTTAGATTCAACATAACCTCAAAACCTCACCTTCTACCACTAGCATTCCTTGTAGTACAGAAAAACCAATTTTCCAGTATTTTCTCCAAATCCTTCCAAATAACTTGAGAAATAAATCATAGAATCAAGGACCCATTTCATATTCATTTAACATATCAAAAACTCAGATATCACTCCTTTGGATCAAAAGCTTGAAAATCAATATTTTCACACTTTTAGGCCTCTAATTAGGCCATTTTTGCAAAGAGACCCCCTTTAAATATCCTCACCAAACTTCCTAACCTCAAAAAAGTATTGAGGAATGATACAAAACCACATATTTACAAAGTTTTTTCACCCCATATACTCATTTAAACCTCAAACTCAAAACCCTCCTAGAACCTGCAAAAACTAAGGGTTTTGGAACACTATTATTGTTTCACCAACTTTTAGGGATTTTATAATCAACCCAATTGCTTATAAATATTTATTTATGTCCTATAATGCTTAAAATACACTCCTTAGGCCTTGGGTAATGTTATTTATTTAGTCATTAGGTCTATACCATCATCCTCATAGGGAAAATCATGCATTTCTAGCCCTTCCTTCTATGTTTCAAGCCAAGAAACCTTCCTCCACGCCTTCCTATCTCTACAGAAACATCCCCTACTCCTAAACACATCATCTCACTAAGTTACAAGGAGTTTCAATAGGTGGTATGGTGTTTTAGCCATTACAATGGCTTCAAAACCCCTCAACCTGCTCAAAACCTGGTTTGGAGGATAAGTTGTTTTCAAACCTTAATGTTCTAAACTAACCCTATCAAAGCACCAAAAGTAAGTTAGAACATATTAATATAGAATCCAATAAGATATCAGTGCATTAAAATCTTGTACGGCCTGCTCATGGTCAAGGAAAACTAAAAAATACAATGAAAACAACAATAAAAATAGAGTTTCTCAAAGTCTTTTGTATTCTCTTGGCTTCATCATCATCCCTTCAAATGTTTATATGATATTTGAATTTTTATTCAACCAACCTCAACTCCCTAATGCCCATAACTACCTTATAACAAGTTTTTGAATGATTAGGACCATTGGAGGCCTAATTACTCATTGATTACATTTTACAAATTTATTGAAATGCCTATGCATTATTTTCAACCTATGACACTTAAAATCATACTAAAGGCTTGAAAATAGCCTCATCACCTCCCTAAGACCCAAAATTTGCAACCCCCTAATACAAACTCCAAGATTTTCCTTCAAAGGCTACAAACACTTTTAGGTGCAAGATTCACTTTCTTCCCTAAATGACTCAACAAACTAAATACAAAATACTTAACAAGAACCTACTAAATATTGAAATAGCCAAAAGTGAACATTGTGGTGTAGGTGCTCCTACACCACTGACTCAGTGAAATATTGTATAGCAGATGTATAAAGGTTAATTATTGTTGTTATTATCTTTTTGGTTGTGCGATTATTATTTCCAACTATTGTTTGGTTGACTTGCTCGATTCCACATAGAATTTATCCATTATATGGGTTGACTAGTTACTAATCTTGTTAAGTGTTTTGGAAGTCGACCTATGGCAATGGAATATTTGTAAGTGGATATATATATCTGTTAGAACATATATTTTGGATAGGTGTGAGAGGTGTATGTGCAATTGTTGTGATTGTCTAAGAATAGATTAAGTGATTTCATGTGTAGTTTCACTTGCACATAAAGATTTTTGTGGGCGAACTTGAGCAGAATAGGGAAAAAGTTCTTGATCAGTCATCAAGGCATAAGTTCATCACTAGAGCTTAACTGGAACTATAATCAGGCATTTATAATGCTATTATATTAGTTCACTTTCTTTTGGAACTATTCCAATCTCTTTTGTAAATGCAGTGATCCTTATTTTGAGCAGTGAGCTCTAGGCAGTGAGCCTGAATGCAAGTGCATTCCCCTTATGTAATATTATCCTTGAGTATACTCAAAATTACTTGTGGATTGGCCATCCACCGTGGTTTTTCCCTTTACAGGGTTTCCATGCAAAAATAATTGTGTTATGGTTGTGTGGTTTCTTATTTTCTGTTTTTGCATATTGTTATTGATTGAATGTGTTAGAAAAGTTAGGAACAAGGATAATAGAGTTAAAATTTGTAGAACATTGATTCACCCCCCTCTCAGTGTTGCTTGTTTCCAATAAAATGGACATGGTGAAATGAGCCAATATTGACAAAATGATATGAAGTGGAAGAAAATGCAAACTATGCTATTGCTAATGAGATTAGAATTGATTTTACATGCTGAATTAAACTACGAAATGCCTAAAGGAGCCATGATCCAAACAAAATAGATGACTAATCCTAAATGCTAAGCTAAAATTGCAAATGAAGCTCTCAAAACTTAAGTGAAATTAATTAGAGTAAGATTATGCAATTTCTCCTTGTTGAAAATATGTAAATGGGCCTCAATTTATAGATTTTTCCAAGGAATTGGGTGAGTTATCAGCCATGAACGATTGAGATTCATTTTGGAGAAATCGACGGTGAAGAATGAAAAGGATGGAGAAAACAAGGCCATGGTTCCATTTAGTAAAACCATCTTGCCAAGTGTAAGAAGGAATCAATTGAAGGATGAAGCCATGTGTCTTGAAGGTTGTTAAATTGTTGCAAGTAAATATTCAATTTATGAAAATAAGAATAATTATTTTCATGTGACACATAGTGAGTTGGAAGGTGAGGTGGAAGGTAGTTAGAGAGATATGTAGAAATGTGACAAATTAGAATTTCAAAATTCCAATTTAATGAGAGGGAATTAATTAGAATAAAAAAAATTATTTAGATTTGTTTATTTTAATTAAATCATGAAGAGGGTGAGTTAGAATAGAGGAATTAAGAAAATAGGAACTATGTAAATAAATTTGCAATTTATTTAAATAGTAGAAGAATAAAGATTTCATTACTTAAACAGTCAATATTTAATTAATATTTTCCAAACCAATTCTGAGTGTATACAATTCCAATGATGCAATGTAAGACTAGAAACATCAATTTAAAACCTTAATCTAACAAAGTCCACAAACTTTTGGAAAATTTGAGATGAGTATGAATTTATGCACTTGTCACCAAAAGCAGTTACTAAGTATCCTCTTGGGACAGATTCTCCCTAGGGTGAATGATTCTTTGTAGGGATTTTCTACTCAACTTTTAGGGTCCTCTAGATATGGATCAAAGCTTCTATTTAGGCTGAGTTTCACTATTGGAAATTCCGAAATAAATTTGAGATATGCACTGAATCATATCTTGACAACAATGTTGATAGCTTTGTAACTTTTCCAAGTTACACTTTTGATCAATCTCCAATCCTTCTTCACCAACAAAAGTGCAAACAAAAGAGGGATTTTTGTTTTTGTTTTAGGAAAATGGGGGTTTACCTTGGTCAAACCCCATTTTGGTAATTAAACTTTGAAGTGAAACAATAATGTAAGGAAGGAATGATGAATGAACACTAGCTTGTTGTAACTCACCAAACCCTTTAATGGATGCCCTTGGAGGACTACAATCTAACACATCACTCCAAAGATTGGATCTTGCATGAAATGGCTTGATTGGATGCTTGATAAAATTGACACCTACATCACAATGTTGGCTCCAAAAACATGCATGAATGCAAATAACTTTAACATGATGATCTTGATCTCAGACTGTAGGATCATGATGGGCCAAAAAGTGGCAATATGATGGGTATGTGGTCGATGACTTTTTTTCCCAAAATTGATGAAACTAAAAGGGTTTTAAAGGAGCTTTTCAGCTTTCCACCAATTTAAATTATGCTTTACTTTGAATCTAATAAGTAATTATTATTCATTTTCTATTCAAATTATGACTAAAGTCCTAATTGATAGACTGATTGAAAAACATCTATAGCTTTCAAACGGTATCACATTTTTTGAATCCAAAACATGCGTCACATTCTATGCTTCGCATACTATAGGATTAAAAAAACAAAAATTGAATTTCATGAATTTTTTACCAAGTTAAGGTGGTAAGACATACAAGTTTTATATTTTCTAAAATTTGTAATAAAAATCATAATTAATTATTTACTTGGGAAAACATTACAAATATATATGCATCACATTGGGACATGAGTCATCTACTTATATCTAGAATATTATAAAAAATATTATTTTATTGTGGTTAGGTAATTTATAGAATTAACTCTTTTTTTTCCCTTTGTAATTTAAGTACTAATGTGATTGAAATTTCAATTTTCACCAAATAGATTCTTTTTCTTTTTAAAGAACTCCATTAGTTTAGAAACTACATTCAATTTTCTTACATATTTCTCCTAATTTTACATATTTTTGAAAATAATATAGATAACTTATTCAAAAATTTTACATGAAGTTCCCTTAACTCTGATTTTTCTGAATTTTTGCCACTTAAGGGCCTATTTTTTCCATGATGATCTTGATCTTGATTGCTATTTTAGATGACTGATAATTTTCTCTTCAATGCTCTTGAAAATAATATTATCTCTTGTGAAAGTTTCCTTGTTTTCCTAATGTTGAATTGATTAAATAACTATGTATTTGTAGATGATTTTCTAATTTCTTGACAATTAAAATTCAAAAGCCGACAATTGTAACTTGAATTGGTATCATAAAAATACTGCCAAAAAACATATTTTAAATTGGATTCCAGAATCTAACTAGTCATCCTTGGGTGAATGGGTCCTAAGACCTAAATCTAGGACACAATTTTCAAGGTGTTTAATTTGATATTTGCAATTATTTAATATAGGTTCCCCTTTCGAAAAACATGATTAATTAGTCTTTTAAATGCACAATTAGGTCAATTAGAGGCTTAATTAAGTCCAATTAATTAAGGGACTGAAACATAGTGTGAAAATGTGAAGGAGTACATTTCTACACTGCATTTAGCCCCCACTTTAGTAATTTGAGGATGAGCCCTACGCTCAAACTCACACTAAAGTAGACAAATATATGTCGAGGGGTCCAAGTACACAAATATAGATGGGATAGGATGAAAAAGATCAAGGTGGACAAGCCCCTAGGATCCAAGATCCCATGGAAAACCAACATAAGCACAAAGGGACACACACAAGATGTGTAAGGTATAAGTAGCAAGACAAGATACACAAACATGCAATGCCAAAATGAATGTAAAAGATGAAAGAAATATGGACTAGCAAGTTTCATTATGCTTTGTCCATCAAATATACTCACAAGGAGGTAAAATGACATATGAAACACATGGATGCACAGGAAAGCAAGTTGTGTTATACTTGGTGGCCATGAAAAATACATTCACAAGGGCTAGCATAGTCTAGTATACACTAGGTGAGCCCCCAAGAAAAATGTCGATGGGAAAGTCATGCCAGGTCTACAGGCTCCCATACATCAACCATACCAAAATTTCAAAAATGATAATGCCAATGTATGTCCCCACTTTAAAGAAATTGCTAAACATCATGCTATGAGAAATTACTTTAAAGTAGAAAATGCTATTTGATTAAAGGGAAATGAGAGCTTATTTGGAAAGACTTATTCCAAATACATGTTCCCAAATAAAGCTACATCATGAAAATGGGTTGCCCACAAAATGCAATACTAAAAAGTATGTCACATGTGAGCCAACTGAAAGCATGCCATCCACATCCCAAGCTTTATCTTATGTATACATGTGTAAGGAGGTCAACTAGACAAAAAAAACAATGGAAAGTACCATACTAGGAAAAAGATACCTAACCCCTTGCTCCCTAGGGAAAAAGGTGAGCCAAAAATGGATGATTATATGTATCTCCTTGTAAAAAGGAAATACTATTGCATAAAGCCACATTTATACTCTCATACATGGTAGCGAATATTCTATGATACTACAACTACCACATGATAAGGAGAAAAAATTAATGTTATTTATTATAATGAGTAGATAAAGTATCAATTTGATGCATATCCAATGAGATATTCCCACATGAAGTATCTATCAATTCAAGATGGACCAAGGTTAAAGTTATCTTCTAGAAGAATATTTTGTAATAGTGCTGGTATTCAGTGAAGGATTTTTTTATGCTTTTGTTATCTTTGAAGGATAATATAACCAATACCGCTAGTTGTTTCTTTTATATTAGGCTCTATAGTGACACAAATGCCTTGTTCTCTAGCACCACATCCATTTCCACTATAACCAAGTTGTTTCAAAAGATCATAACCTCTTCCATAAATATTTTCCATTTCTTTTGGATTTGGTGGCTTCTCATGATCACATTCTTCATATGTGGATGTGTAATTGTTGTTTTCCATTTCTTTGCTAAAAGTTGTGGACTTACATGCTTTTGATGACTCTGCTTGTGTTGATACTATGTTTGCTTCTTTATCTTTTCCTATTTCACATGAAATCTTGTATTCTCCCATGAATGTAGGTGTAAAATCCAATGAACCCCAATTATCATCCAATAGCTTTGTGACTTCTTCAATATTCTTCTCTTTTTCTTCCTCTTGCATGGGTTCTACTTTTGAAGTTGGTATATCAATGTTTTCAAAGGACGTTCCTTGTCTTTCTCAGTGTGCAAACAAATTTTTGGGTGAGGGTTAGCCTTGATTATATAAAACTTGTTGTTATAGACATATTTCATTAAACGATGAAGAGTTGAAGGTACTGCATGAACATTGCATGAATCCAAAACTACCTAAGAGAATATTATATGAAAGATTACTGGGCATGACATGAATAGGAGTTTGCAATGTAACTTTTCCAGCTTTCATAGATAATGTTATCGCACCAAGAGGTTTCTTCCCACATTATCAAAATCACGAATAGATAAGGAATCCGATTTAATCTTAGTCTTATCCACTCCAATCATATGCAAGAGGTTCACACTACACACATTAAGGGCTGAACCATTGTTAATGAAAACCATATCCATGAAGGCTTCATTTTTTTGTATTTCCATTAGAGGTAACTCATTTTAATGAAAGAAAATGTCAATGTTAACCGAATTCATACATTGAATTAGGGCTTCTACATCATATTTTTACACACTAAGAGGGATAACAACTTGTTACAAAGAATTTTTAAGCATGCTATGGTAATTAGGTGAAGCTTGAATCACATCCCACAAGGATATCTTAGCAGGAGTGTTGTGAACTTGTTCTACAAGATCATACTCCTTTCCATTATGCAAAGGAAAATGACAAGCACTAGGAAAAATGGGTTGAGGAAGTGGTAATGAAGTAGGTATGGTTTGTGGTTTTCTATTTTTCCTTGTGTTGTATGTGTGAGAAATGGTATTATAACTTGGTTGTTGTGAAACATTGTTACTAGTGAGTTGTCTTGCAAAATTTAAGATAGCTCTTGGAGGTTTTGTTTGTTGTTCTGGTGGTCCTATGATAAGAAGTGGCTTAGGAGATGACTTGGGAGGTCCAATAATTAAAGTACTCTTAGGAGGTCTAATGATTAGAGGACTCGTAGGAGGTCCAATGATTAGAGGACTCTCAAGAGGTCTAATAATGAAGGGAGATCTAATGTTTAGGACTCAACAGACTTATAATCCTTATTTTGATGATCTTCTTGCTAGGGGAAGTCTAATGCTACCTTATAATATTCATCTAAGGAAGCCACATTAGTATTATTTGAAGGACATGTATCCATACTATCATCATCTTGAACCATGCTATCTTACCTTGTAGGGGATGTTTTAGGAGAGGAGAAAACTAGATTCTCATGA
>VDFB02280857.1:0-63423 GCA_007258455.2 Sequoia sempervirens | reverse complement strand
GGGGAGGCTCTTTTCTTTTGCAGCAGGTGTGTATTCTGGGGTTGGGGGGTTGTGACCTTGGTGTCCAGTGGAGTGTGCCTTCTTCGAAGGGCTCTTGGTTTTATTTGGGCCTTGCTTGCTCATCTTGTGTTGTGTGCTCTTTGATGGATACTGGAGAATCTTCTAGGGTTTGTCCCAATATGGAATTTCGTTCTGCTTTTGGATCAAAACCCTCTCCACAGGGTTCGAAGATTTTTGATAATAATCTTTTCTCGGTGGAACCTGAGAAAGTCGAGATGGGCTCAGTAGGGGGACCTAGAATTCCGAAGATTAATGGGTGCCTCGAACGGTGTAAAGAGAGGCCGAGCATAGTCATTCCAATGGAGATGTTGGCTGAAGACATTGATTATTATGCACGACATTCTCTTTATTGCAAATTCTTAGGTTTGAAAATTTCTTTGCAATTCTTGGAGATGTGGGCTCAAAAGACATGGATGCCTGAGGGAGAGATGGAGATCCGCCTCCTGGCAAATAACTACTTCATGGTTACTTTTGATTGTTTGGCTGATCGGAATAGGATTTTTGAAGGGGGCCCGTATTTTTATAACCAGGTGGGCTTATTTATTAAGCCATGGCATGCTGGCTTCAACCCGACAGAGGAACTTCTGAATCGGGTTCCGGTTTGGGTCCGTCTTCCAAGGCTCCCTGTGGAATGCTGGCGAGAGGATGTGTTGTGCCTATTAGCCTCGAAGCTGGGGAAACCTGTGGGTTCTTCTCAGCAAACACAATTCAAAAAGGTAATGACTTTTGCTCGGTTTTGTGTAGAAATTGATTTAAGTAAGCCATTGCCAGACTCGTTAGAAGTGAGTGCAGGAGATTATTCATGGGTGCAACAGTTGGATTATGAAACACTTCCCTTCCGTTGTCGTTTCTGTCATGAGTATGGTCACCTCCTGCGCAGATGTCCAAAGGCCAAGCCTTTGGAGGCTCATTCTTCTCAACCTTCAGCTAATCCACCTAGGGTGGATATGGGCAAGGACCCCATTCAGGGTTCTGGTGGTAGGGAAGATGGATTTATTCCCGTTAGAGGCCGAAACAGAAATAAAGGTCATAAAAGGACTTTGAAGGACAGGCAGGAGGAGGACACCTTCAACAGGTTTGAGGTGCTAGAGGATCTTAGTCAACAGGAGGTGAACCCAGGATTTTTGGATCTAGATCTTGGGACTCTGGATATTGATCAGCATGGCCCTTTAGTTGAGGCAATGCTTACTCCCCAACAGGTGGGGGGTATGGGAGTGCCATGCTTAGATGAGGTTGGGAAAGATTCTAGTCAGGTTTTGCTCAACTCAGAGGGGATTATGGCTCCGCTTACTGATGGGACTTCGGCTCTAGGGACAGATCGTCAAATGGAGGTTCAGGTTGAGCTGGGTGGTAGTGCTGAGGTAGTGAAAGATAGTGTAGATAAGGTTCACCTCTTGCAAAAAGTTGGTCCAGAGGTGGGCAAGAAGAATATCAAGGCGTCCTCTCAGTTGGGTGTTTTGCAAAAAGTTCTCAAGAAGGGGGGGCCGGAGAAAATTTCTAAGCTGGGAAGGAAGAAGGATGAGGAAAAGATTAAGATGATAGGGGAGACTTTGGTGGAGTCAGGGTCAGTCAAGACTCTGGATTCGCATTTTTCATGCCCCTCGAAATGATAGTTCTCTCTTGGAATGTTAGGGGCTTGAACAGTGGCCCTAGACAAAAAGCTATTCAGGATTTGATTAGGTGTCATTCGCCTGATGTTCTTTTTTTGCAGGAGACTAAGCTCTCTGTGGAGGGTATGATGGATCTAGTTCCTAAGTTATGGGGGAATGGTGGATGCCAATGCATTGGTGCTCAAGGGTCTTCTGGCGGGGTGGCATGTTTATGGAACCCGCGTAAGATTTGCCCCCTTTGGTGGGTGTCTTTCAGGTCCTCCCTTTCCATGGTGGCCTCTTGTTTTATGTCAGGGGAAATTTCTCTCTTCTCCAATGTGTATGCGCCTGTGGAGTTGCAAGGAAAGCAACTTTTGTGGTCCAACATTCGTTTAGTTCGCAGCTTATTTCCCTACCATCCTTGGATTATTGGAGGCGATTTTAATGCTATCACGGAGCTTGCCGAGAAACGAGGTGGTATTGCAAGGTTGGAGGCTTCTGCATTATTGCTCTAGGACAATATCTCTACTTTGAATCTTGTGGATATCAAACCTGGCAATGGTCTTTTTACTTGGAATAATAGGAGAATTGGCGATGCCTCTATTTCTGAAAGACTTGATAGATTTTTGGTGTCTAGTTTTTGGGTGGGGGACAGGTGGTTGATAAGCTCTGAAATTTTGGATGGTCGCGGTTCTGATCATTGGCCTATTAAGCTAGTGGTTGATGTGCCTCAACGGTGTGCTAGACAGACCTTTAAGTTCCAACTCATGTGGCTTAGGGATGAATCTCTTCATGATCTGCTCCCTAGTTGGTGGGATCAGGGTAAGCCAGCATATGGCACTGCCATGTACTCTTTCTCAAAGAGGCTCCAGTATGTTAAATACAGATTGAAAAGATGGAATAGGCAGCATTTTGGTAACTTATTTCAGGAAAAGCAAAAGGCACGAGATAATCTAGACCTAATTACCAGACAAATTCGAGATCAAGGCCTCTCAGAGGAGCTGAGTTTATTAGAGGTTGCTGCAACAAAAGAGCTTGAGGAATGGGAGATAAGAGAAGAGATTTTTTGGAAACAAAAGTCTCGTATTGAATGGCTCCAGGCTGGGGATCGAAACACTGCTTTCTTCCATAACTCAGTTAAGGATCGGAGACAAGGTAATGCTATTTCTTCTATTCTGTTGCCTAATGGGGAATCTTTGTCCTCTTCAGCCTCTATTTCAGCCGAATGCATTCGATATTTCTCTACCCTTTTCTCTGAGGATTCGCCTCCTGCGGAGGAGGATGAAGCTAAAATTTTAGATTGTATCCCGAAGCTGGTGACTAATGAAATGAATGAATCATTGCTTGCTCCTATTACCTTGTCGGAGCTTGAGAAGGTTGTATTCCAGATGAAGAAAGGTAAAGCTCCTAGGCCTGATGGATTCCCCATTGAATTTTTTCAGGAGTTCTGGGAAGTGGTTAAATTGGACCTTTTAGAGGTTGTCCAAGAATCCTTTATGCATAAACAAATGTTGAAGTCCCTAAATGCCACATTTTTAGCTCTTATTCCTAAGAAGGTGGGAGCTAACTCCTTGGATTTGTTTAGGCCTATAGCTCTATGTAATGTTGTGTATAAAATTATTGCTAAGTTGATCGCAGAAAGGCTGAAGCCTTGGCTTGATGACTTAATTTCTGAAGAGCAGGGGGGTTTTGTTGCTGGAAGACAGATCATGGATGGGGTAGTTATTGCTGCTGAGGCCATCCATTCTATGGAATCCTCAAAAGATAAATCTATGTTTATCAAGTTAGACATGGCTAAAGCTTATGATCGTGTTAAATGGAGTTTTCTATTTAAAATCCTTGGAGCTTTTGGCTTTGCTGAGGGTTGGATTGAATGGGTTAGGAGTTGTGTCACTTCCTCCTCCTTTTCGGTGCTTATCAATGGTGAGCCCACTTGTTTGTTTGGTGCTTCTAGAGGCCTTAGGCAAGGAGATCCCCTATCTCCTTACTTATTCATCCTCCTTGCGGAAGGCCTGGGAAGACTCATTCGTGCTCAGGTTGCTAGTGGATTGCTTCAGGGATGGAGTTGGGGAGATGGTATTCCCCCTCAGTCTCATCTGCAATTTGTAGATGATACTGCCTTGATGGGTAGGGCTAAGGTGGAGGAGGCTCTCAATTGGCGCAGTGTTTTGGACAGTTACTTGGCAGCTTCTGGGCAATGCATAAATGAGGGGAAGTCCTTCATATATTTCTTCCACACTCCTAAAGGTATTCAAAGGAGAATTGCTGGTATCCTTCGGTTTCAAATTGGTTCGCTTCCTTTTTCCTATCTTGGAATCCCTCTTGCTGTTCGCTCTCTCCCCAAAAGGTTTTGGCAAGAGACTCTTGATAAGTTTCGAGGATTGGTCAGTCATTGGACTTGCAGGTGGCTTTCTTCAGCAGGTAGAGTGACTCTTTTAAAGTCGGTGGTCCAGGCTCTTCCTATTTATAAATGCTTTGTTCTTTCTGCTCCTTCAAGTTTTATTAGAGATTTCGAGAAATTGTCTCGTCAGTTTCTGTGGGCTGGTAATCTTCTTCATAGAAAATGGAGTCTTGTGAAGTGGGATGTTGTTTGTAGGCCAAAGCAAGAGGGGGGTCTTGGTTTACGGCGGGCTGATTTGAATGGGCAGGCCTTGGCTGCTAAGTTGTATTGGCGCTGGTGCTCTCAACAGCATATGTGCTGGGCTAAAATTCTGACCTTCAAATATTTGGGGGCAGTAGAAAGTAGGGAGGTATCAAGGTTTAGTATGGAGGGGAAAGGCTCTGTGATCTGGAGTACCCTTAAACGTGGTGCCAAGTTGGTTAAACAGGGACTTTTTTGGATTTGTAATGGGGGTCGAGATGCTCTTTTCTGGTATGATTCTTGGGATGGATACCCACCCATTGTGTCATCTCATCCCCATCTCCAAGATTTGTGCCAGATTTTTGTGGAGGCGGTTGGAATCATGTGGCAGATTTTAAATCTCAACAATCTTTGGGTCAAATTTCTGTGTCTAGGTGGAAGAGCCCCTTGGATTGGCCTCCTGGTGGTGCAGTGGAGGATCGTCAAGAGCTTGCTAAGATTTTATCGAGTCGTGTCTGCAATTCTCTCCAAGGGGCTGATGTGCTTGCTTGGGGACCTGACTTGAAAGGAAAATTTTCGGTTGCCTCTGGTTATCAGGTTTTGGATAAACAGGTCTTTGGAAGCTCCCAGGTTTCTTGGTGGAAGCATGCTTGGAATAAATTTGCTTGGCCTAAGTGTAATTTTTTCTCTTGGCTCGTGGTTCAAGGTAAGTGTCTTACTTGGGATAATCTTTGCAAACGTGGGTTCCAGGGCCCCTCCATGTGCATTCTATGTGGTCAGCATGATGAATGCTTATCACATCTATTTTTTCAGTGCTCTTTTGTTAAGACTATCTGGCATCACTGGTGGAATCTTTGGAGCTTACCGTGTTGCCATGTCTCTTCTTTGGAGGATTTTTGGAAGAGACAGGGTTCTTCTCCTGCTACAACCTCTTTTCTTAAAATTGCTTGGAGCATTGGTCCTAGTTTGATTGTTTGGCAAATCTGGTTGGAACGTAACAGAAGAATATTCTTGGATAAAAAATTGCTCGTGGGGCAACTTTGGAGGCGAATTCTTGGGGCTTTGCTGGAGACTTTGACTGCAAAGTGTGACTTGTCTGTGCCGATTGCTCCTGGGGACTTGGGTGTTGTAAATTCCCTGGGTCTTGCCACAGGGGGGAAGTGTATTATGAGTAAAGTGCATCGTAGGCGTGGGCGTGAGAGGGTTGCTCGTGAGGGCTTTTGGTGCCCACCTGCTCTAGGGGAGTTGAAAATTAATATTGATGGGTCTTCTAGAGGTAACCCTGGGCATGCTGGGGTTGGTGGTATTGGTAGAGATAGCCTTGGAGTGGTGGTTTTCTTCTTTTCTATGTATCGTGGTTTGCAAACTAATAATCTTATGGAGGCTAGCGCTATTCTCTTGGCGGTTGAGCGTGCAGTTTCCCTTGGATGGCGGCGGATTGTTTGTGAAGCTGATTCTCAGGTGGTTATTGATATGTTGAATAATCAAAATTTGGAGGATGTGAATTGGCAGCTAGCTGTGGTTGTCAAACAGATTATTTCTCTGTGCTCTACCTTGGAGTCCATTGTTTTTCGTCATATTCCACGGGAGTGGAATAGGGTGGCTGATGGGCTGGCTAGATGGGCGTCGGAAAAGACTGATTCTTGGTCTGTGGATGATTGGAGCAATCTCCCTGTTGATATGGCCCCTGTTCTTGAGGAGTGGGTTGCTGAGGATATGAGGTGCTTCTTGGGTGTGAATTAATTCTTGTTGTTTTGGCCCCTTGTGGCTTCCTTCTTTGGACTTTGTAATGCTGTTATGATTCAATAAAGTTTTTACCCTCTTTATTAAAAAAAAAAAAAAAAAAATCTATTGGTTATTCTTCCAAAAGGTTTTTCCCCACATCAATCGCTATGTTGTGGTATGATTTCTATTTCTATTTATTTTTGTTTAGTGTATGTATCTATTGTAAAGATCTAAAAAGTTTTTGCATTACCCTTCTCTCAAGATTAGTGTAGGAAATTTTTCTACTACCTTAGCTTCCTTAAAATTAGTGATAGTTTCCTTAAACCCATCATTCTCATCATAACCCTTTCATTGACCCGATCACTAAGCCTAACCATTCACCTCCTCCATCCATCACCTTCAACCAAAAATATAACACACCATTCAACAACTACCACAATTATGAATCTATCACCATATTCATGGGACTTTAAGATCATTCTACTTCAAGAATCATAGAATAGGCTTTAAAATAGACTTTGATGAATTATCATATCCCAAGGAACCCATCCAAATGAATAAAATTTCTACACCCAAAAATTGGAAATCCTAAGCATTTTAAAGGCCAAAGGCTCAAATATCTACATGGATCCAAAAATTAATACACCTAAGGTTATCCCTCTAAATGAAAAAACTATAAAATCCCAATATCAAAACCCCCCGCATCAAAAAATATCATTATCCAAAGTTTATATGGGTTCCAAATTTCAATCCTTCAAATTGAAGCACCCACAAGCAAAAAATACATAAATTAAAATCCAAAAATCATTGGTTTGCAATCTTAAAGACCCAAAAATTTGAAATCCTAAAATACAAAATTTACACAATCCAAATACCAAAGCAAAAATCTTACAAGTGAAGACACAAAATTCATGTGGGTTCCAAAAATGGTAAGATAGATACTCAATCTAAAACCAATGGTCCCAACATCCAAGTATCCCAAAATTTTAAATTCCCTATGCTCACAAGTCCTAAAAACAAAAAAATAAAATCCACTGTCACATGTAATAAAAGAGTTGGTCTCAAAACCTAGCATGGTGTATGAACTCATTGGTCCTAATTCCCATTGGTCCAATTTCATTTACACCTACCTCCACCATTCCATTCTTCCATCTAACCCTCTTACCTACCTCAATATCTCATCCCGCATACCTGCATCACTACACCCCTTTCATCCAATTTTCTTATAATCACCCTACATCCTCTATCCAACCTACCTCCACTCCATTTTCCACAGAAAAACTTAGTAGAAGCCCACCTAATATTCATCAAATCTCACAATTACAATTTTTGAGTGACATACTAGTAGTTTCATCCACATGAAGAAACAATGTTCAATGATATATTATCAACTTACCATGGAAGAAGAAGTTTGAATCCAAAGACTCCCCACTCAAAAAGTTAAATATATATATATAAAGAGAAAAAAAGTGTCCAATGGATAAAACCATTTCTTAGGATTCTTGGGAAAATGACATCATGAAAACCTATTTATGAGCATCATGTGTAAATTTATTTCATACCTCTACCTACACTTGGGGGAAAACATCTTTCATCCATTCATCCCTTCTATCCTTTGTAAACACTAGTTAGAAATACATATCATAATTGTTAATCTCGGGATTTTCACCTGTGGGCTCAATCAGGGAAAATTATGTTTTAAATTCAGCACATGGATTAAATGTGGCTCCCATAAGGGTTGAGCCCAGCGTGCAAGTGTTTGGTTTTCATTGGGAAAGTCTTCATCTGATGCTATTTCACAAGGAAGTCTGTTGGAAAGTATGCTTCAGTTGGATCTGGCATAAAACTCCTCAAAGAAGAAAGTCGCTGAGACCAGCTGAATGTCTTGCCGACTAGCAGTGTGTTATATTCATTTGAAATCCTCAGGTCGCCGAGACATTTTGGTCGCCATGAAGTTTTCTATCTCTCTTTGACCTAAGACCCTTTGGTCAATTTTACTGTTCACAAGGTTAGCTGCCGGGAGAATGGTTTTCTGCAGGACTCCTCTCACCGAAAAATGAAATGGTCTCAAGGAAGGAGCATTGGTGTAACGCCTTGCCGAAGGATGGTCCCACCAGCAGCTCTTTTGGGTTCCTAAGATAATGTCTTGCCAACCCAATGAGGCCCCGTATCAAGGATTTCGCGCCTCTGGCAGAAGTGTTTTGAGCTCGAGGAGATACCCTCACCAACAAATGGTGTATTCGCCTAAAAAGATTTCGTAGAATTGAGACTCCAAGCCGAATGAAATGAATTCCTGCGGTAATGTCTTGCCGATTGAGGGGAGTCTCGCCAAAGAATATGGTTAGGTGTAAGGTCTTTCCGGGATCGAGGGGAGTCTCACCGAATCAGAATGGTCTCGGGGAAAGGAGTTAGCGTCGGTGTAACGTCTCACTGAAGGGCGGTAGTCTAGCCAAACGATTTTTGATAGGTATGATGTCTCGCCGAAAGGGTATATGGATATCGGTAAGACTCTTGGTTGAGGGGTTTTCGTTCGCTATGATGTCTTGCTGACTCGCGATCTCTCACTGATGGTTTTAACTCTTTGGCGTGACTAATGGAAGCCCGCTATGACCTCTTGTTGAAAGTGATAGTCTCACCGATGTATTTTGGGATATCGATGTAACTTTTACAGCTTGATATGAAGTCTTGCTGACAGTTCTAAGCTATGTCGATTACTGCTGTGGAGTATAATCGCATCGGGGAGACACTAAGCACGTCTCACCAACATGCGATTCTGTTTGAAGAAATTTTGACCACCTAAAAATCCTACGCGGTGTCTATTCAACAAATCAGAGGAGCCTGAAGGTGAACCATTGTCAGTTTGACTGATTGACTATTCTTGTGAGGAAGATGAATGAAATGTGAGTGGTATGGATCTGCTCTATGAATGAGATGATGAATTGGTTTGGTGGATAGTGGTGTTTTTCTGTAAAGATCTAAGCAGGTAAATCTGATGCTGCTTCTCGAAGGGGATCAACTTGCAGAAAGATCTAGAGCAAGAAGAAAGCCAAAGGGGAAGAGGCCGCAAGTCACAATGACAGCTATGATGTCTACTGGAAAAGGTTGATCGACATTTATGATAATGTTGTAGACCATTCAAAGCGGCTCTAATGAAACTCTCAAGGGTGGACATGGAGGCCAAAAGTTAATGTGATGGTTGCAAAAGATCTAAAAGGCCATCCCTGGAGCGATCCTTCATCGACATGGACATAGGGGATGCACATTGAATGCAGCATTAACTTCATTCCAAAAGATCTGAGGGCCGACCCTTCTGTAACCAACTCATTTTTTGTAAACCCTAGGGCAGAGGCCGACACTTTGAGTTTCTTTTTTGTTGTATATATGACATTTTGCCTCATTTTTGTGGGAGTTTGATTATGCTTTCAAAAGTTAGTGACTTTGAAATCCTTTCTCGTGATTAGCAAACTTTTGTAACTCATTTGGAGTATGACATACAACATTTACCTTGGATACCATTGATTGTCTCATTTTTCCTTCTTGTTCTTGCAGCATTGTGTATTGTCAGGTGATTGATCAAGTTATTTGTGAGATCTTTTTTATTTCCCTGTAGCTTTGTCTCATGTATTATGCCTTTCTTTGCAAAAGTAGTATTATGTAGGTTACAAATTGTGTTTTACTGAATTGCACATGAACTTTTAATTTGTGAAAAATTGCTTTTCCTTCTTAAAAGTGTGTGCATGTCAAACCTGTTTGTGAAATATTTATGCATAATCTACAGAAACTTGTTGTGCAGTCCCATATCCATCATCAGTATTCAAGTGTAACCTGAGTGTCTCATTGCTCTTGTCAATTTGGTGTATCGCCATAGGATTTAATTTTCATCCTCCCTTTTCCTCCTTCTCCCTTTTCCTTACAAAGATCAGTAGTTTAGGTGATACCAAAAGGAAGTCTCAGCCCTAGAGGTTGACCTTCATCTACAAGAAACCCACAGCCTTTAGAGGTCTTCCCATGTTAAGCTGAGGTGAACATCGTCAAAGTGCAAATTTCGTGAGGTAACAATAATATCACATCATCACATCCATCAAATTCACATCTTCATCCCATCATACCTATCCATATTCATGTTTTTGACCTTGACAAGGAAGTGGACAAGATATTGAATCATGTTTTGGCAATCCCTTAATCCATCCAAGCATAAGAATATATGAACAACACATAATTGGATGTGGCATATCATTCCTATGTGATTTAGTCCTTGGAAATCACACCTTGCATCCCCTCTCCATTCACATATTACAACACATCCCATATTTATCTTCATCATTCTATTAATTCATCCTCCCAAACACCTTCACCCTTGGTGTTAGAACAAGTTCTTAAATGATTAGAATGTTAGCCAATTCTAAGACAACCATGCAACAAATCCAAGATCGACATATGATTCACAATCATACATTATACATGCTCAAACCTTCAAGATTGTGATCCCCTCTTTAGTACCCAAATCTAATCCATGCTTCCAAGCCACCAATCCAAAAGCTCCTCATTACCCAAACACCACACTTAGCATCGTAGAACAATCTTTCTAAATCTACCCAAGTAGCTCAATGCATATCCAAAATCATCCATAAGTTTTGTCTTTAATCTCATTAAAATCTAAAGCTTCTTTAAATCAATCAATCATCACCATCAAGATATAGTGTTCCCAATTCTTGCATTATTCTCAAGATATATTATTCTCACATCAACAAAACTATCATCATTATTAAATCACTCAATCCTTGGGTTTCATCTTGGTTAGGGGAATTTTGTATTTATCTTATTTTTATTGTTTGTGCAAGCTTGATTCTTTTCTTGTGTGTATTTATTTTTTCTTATTTGTGCCTCAATCCTTGGGGTACATCATGACTAACATGATCATGGTATTCCATATCATGGTGCATAAGGTCATCTTCCCACTTAGATATCAATCCCTCATATACTTGGTACATTGTCATCTTGGTCCAAGTTACACCTTGGTGCATAATGTCAAGAGCTACAACAAACATCATTCGTTCACTATAAATTTAACATCTATTGACATCTAATTTTAATCACATCAACTCTACATAAAACCCACCATCCTTATGACCCATTATATCTGATGCAGGGGCATCGTGCATTTTTGGGTTGCTATTTTCAGTTTTAGTTTTTGAAAATTTGGTTTTTTGCTTCCTTTGGCCGATTGCTGCTTCTTGGAACATTGACGGGTGGCGAATGCTTATGTGGCAATTTGAATTTTTCCTTCTGTTTGCACGATAGGAGGACAGTTACATCGATCAAGAAAGAGTAGAAAAACAACTTTTGAAAGAAGGAAAGGAAACGACTTAGTTTGGGGGTATGACGATTTTTCCTTACGAAAACAAGGGAAGACATTCTTGGAGGAGGCGGATTCATTCACACAGCTCGTGGGTTTTGAAGCTATCTAAGTACAAGGCATCGCCCAATATTTTTGGTGTGAGTGCAGATAAGGGAATGAGGGCACGATGATGGATATGACTGTGACAATGAAACTTATCTTTGGGAGAGAGAGAAACGTGTATGTATAGATGCAGCTAAGGGAGCGGAAGAATAACATAAGGCAGAAAGTAGTTTGAAGGGAGAAGGTAGAAGACAGTTTGAAACAGCGCAAGAAAGAGGAAAGAATAGGGAGAATGGAGCGATAGCGTTTGGCTGAGGGATGACTATCTTGTAAAGGATCTTGCATAGTCTTAATAAATCTTAACTTCTGTTCTTTGTTTTTTTTCTATGATACATGTAAACTTGTATTCTGCTGGATTGGAATTAGGGTAGAAATCTTAAATGCTAAGACTTTGTTTCTTGCCTAGTCGCTCAGTGGTTCCTGTTTCTTTATATATTGCATTGATATGTTGTGGTTCTTGTCGCCCTTGCATTGACATCAGTTCCATTGCTTGAGACAACATTTTGAGGGACTTCATTGAGTTTGTATAACTGTTGTAGATTGTTTTCACTAAATTTTGATGATGATTATTTGAGAAGACAAACTAGTTGGCTATCATTTTGGTATCAGAGCCTAAAAGGTCTGGGAAGAGGAAGTTGAGAATTTCAAAAGGGTTTGATGAAGAAGCTAGTTATGTTCATTGCTTTTTGGAGAGATGTGTATTGAAGATTGATAGGTTAATGTGAAGAATCTGGGTATCAAAAGACTGGATAAGAGAAAAACTGGAGAGAAGCCTTAGGTGAGGTATCAAGAAGACAAGAAAATAAAAAGATGCAGATGAAGAAACAAGATTTAGAATGGGACAGGGAAATGGCAGAGTTTAGAATCTAGATTTAGAGAACTGTAAGCAGTGGCTTGAGGAAAGAAGTCAAGAATATGGTTGGTATTGGCCATTGAAAAATAAGCTGAAGTGGCCTGTGCAGAAGATTGTTCATAAAAAAAGAAGGTAGAATATGGCTGCCTTGAAGAGAAGATGAAAGCAAAGAATTGTCAAGGGAGCAACATACACCGGAAGAGGTGAAGAAAGTTCTCGTTGAGGAGACTATGAAGAAACACAAGAAAAAGTGGGAAGTGAAAACAAGGTATGGTGAAGGATTGAAGAACAAAGAGCAAAAAGAATGGGTAGATGTGGAAGGAAAAAGAATGAATGGTGAAGAAATTACAGAAAAGGAATTTGAAGAAGGTGCAACAAGTGCAAATGATTTGTGGGCACAATTTTCTAAAATAGAACATGAGTGGAGGGTGAAGATTGCTAATGAAGGTATGAATACAATTAAGACAACGAAGGATATAGAAAAAAAGGTTGCATCTGTTAACAAAAAAGGTTGGTGCAGCAATTAAAATAGAGGTAAATATGAGTGTCTTCCATAAGAATGTTGTTATGTATTCTTTTTCCATGTTAAATGATAAGGAGTTTGGGCAAGAGTTTGGAATAGTGTATACAAATTTTAGTGGAGACATTGGGGGTTATATTGAGAATGGAGAAGTCATATATGATTTGTTGTTTTATAGTTTGGTTATTGCAAAAGAAGAATATGAAATGGGGAATGTAGATTTACATAAGGATGTGAATGGCTTTGCTGAAGTTGAGAGACATATGGGCAAAGTAGAAATGTTTGATGAACAAAATGTGAAGATCTTTAATTTTAGTACACTTGGACATATTGATTTGTGTGTGATTGTGTGGGCAAGAGAACTTTCGCATAGAAAATTGGGAAGCATAGAGCTATGAAACGATCTACAATGTTGGAGAAATGTAATAATTGATCTAGCATGATTGTGAAAAAGGTAAAAAAAAAGAATAGAGAAATGATTTCTTGTTGGGGGACTTCATGCACGGGAGCACATGCTTTCTTTTGTCCCTTGGGGAGCCTGACGGAGGAGATTTTAATACTTTAGTTTGTATTTACTATGTGATGCTAAATTTTTGTTGCATACCCTCGCTACTTTGCCAGAGATTTAAAATTGCAAAGTTTAAAAACAATTAACAAATCAGTTATCAAATGCACCTTTCAACGTGGACGATAGAGTAGAAAATGGCGCATGGGTTAAGATGAAAAGGAGGGCAGTTACATATAGTCTTGGCAACAAGATAAAAAAAAAGAGAAGGCTGGGCGACTAGCATATGTTTTGGGAGGCAAAGAGGAACGGCTCTCGGAAAAAAAGAAACAACTGAATCGCCCCAAAAAGAGAGAGGTTTCTGCCAGTAGGAAGTGTGCAACGAGTTTGGGAAAAAGCCGATTTGAGCAGGGAGGAGAAAAGAAACAAAGCAAGAAACCAATCTGTTATCTTTTGGAAGGGAAAAACAAAGAAACTGAGGTAGGTTGAAGGGACAGTATAGGAGTATCGGCTGCCAGTCGAGCTGAAGGTTGAGATAAGCCAAGAACAAAGAAAGACGATCCCTTATACAAGAGAAAATCATTGTAATGTGTATGTGATGTATGTGCTGAGTGCATTTAAGTACGCAAATCCTGTATTTGTATTGTGGATCGCTTCTTGTTAGCCAGGAAATGATAAAACTTTGTTTTTTATTCATTGATGCTTGTTACCCATTGAATGTTGATTCGTGCAAATAAGTTTGAGTTTATTAAATCTTTTAGATTATGTTGTCGCCTTTGAGTATTGGTTGCTTAACTACTCGAACCATTCTGTAGAGCGTCTAAATGTGTAAGTTACATCATCAATATCATACTCCCTATCGACATCCTTATCTTATTCTTTATTAACATTATCTCTTAATTTTCTCACATCCCAATCTTCATAGATCTAGCCATCTCACCTTCTTCCTATCTCTTCAATCCCCATCCATCTTTCATCCCTTTGGACTTAATTCTCCTTCTAGGAGACTTCATGGGTCTTGTTAACCCTTTTTCTCTCTAAAGAGGGTGCCCCTAATTCCATTCAAAAATTCATCTTTTAAAAGAACGGAGCATCTTAATAGTAGTTATATTACACGAAATGTCTATATTTATCTTCTTTGAAATGACATTGCTTCTACTAGTCATAACATTTGTTTTCTCAAAGAAAGGAAAAATATAGGCACATAAAATTATCCTAACAACATTCAATACTAATGTTTCATTATTAATGATTAATTAAATAATTATATTATTTAATTAATCTATTTCATCGTCAACTAATTGAATAAATAATATTTAACTAGTCTAATCCAATGCCATATTTAAATAGATATTATTATTATTTAATTACCTCAATTTCCACTTCACAAGGATAATTAAATTAGATAATATTTTATTATTTAATTTAACTACATTCTTTCCACCATCCAAAAATAAATGTATTTCTCTCCCAATTTTTAAATATATTTTTATGGTCGCAACAAATTATATTTTTAATAAATATAATCTTAGCTATTCAACTTAAATAAATTAATTCTAAAACCTTCATTTTCTCCTCCTAAGAATATGCTTTCATTGAATCTCCATTATATATCTCATCCTCAAATAATCACTATCTATCTTCCCTGCCAAAAGACTATGAATTGACATGTCCTATGTAAAGAAATCAATTGACTTCAATAGGTACATACTATAGAGACATTGAGAAACCACATCCCAAATTCCTTGGAGAAAATCTACTTCACCATGAGATTCAAATTTGGTATTTTTCTTGTTTCATTGTTTGAACTTTTATCATGAATTCCGTTGTTGCTTAGTTATGAGGTTTGCATATTTTTTAGTATAAAAAACTAACATTTCAATTTGAATCCCAAGTCTTAAATTTATGGATACAATACCATCATATAATATGTAGAGATAGATTCTTATAATATAGTTCAATGAAAATCCTCTGTTACTTTACTCCAAGTACTCAACTTAATATTATATTAATGAGAAAATATTAATGGTTAGGACATGCCTTCTACAAACATTTTCATCTTCTTTTCTTTGCTAATATTTATTCTTCATTAAATAGAAAACTTGGGGTGCATATACATTGTCACTTTAAAAATTATTAGAAATGTGAAGATAAAAATAAAATAAACTAATAATAAGAGTAATATAAGATACTTGTCATTTCTTAGCATTTATGATATTGTTTACAAAAATTATGATCAAGATTTGTTTGATAGTACTCATTTTAATCTTCACCATTGATCTATGTATTTCATCTTGTGCTCCTCACTAAGGAAACACCTATCAACCTAATTAGGGTGAGGGTGGTCATTTCATAATACATATAGTGTGTGGGGTAATTATTCATTGTTGGTGTAAATAGGTATTTTACCTATCTAGTTTACTAATACGTCCTATTTACATGTTAAGTTTACTTAGGTCCTAAGAATCTTTCTAGAAATCTTAGGTATCATGTGATCTTATATTATCTTATCATGTCATTTAATACTTATTTTCTAGACCATTTAATGTGTTGTGAGTTTGTTGTCTCATGACATAGGATTAAGACACTTGTTATGATTATGTCTAATCCTATGTCTCACCTTGGATATATAACCAAGGGGTTCTCATTTGTAAATCATTTCATTCTATTTAATTTCATTGCAATCTTGAGAATTGCATATTGATCACATTTGATCTAATATTATCTTGCATCCATTATTTCAAATTTATGTTATTTCTTTTATCTCTTGTAGAAGTTTATTTTTGGTTTTGCAGGTGATCCTAGAGGCTTGAGTCCTTGAGTGATTGTAATATTAATTATTCAAAGAGTGGTGATGTCAATATTATGTAGAGGTACATACTATGTGCACCAATTATTTTACACCACATGGCTATGTGTGAGGTTTGGTGGGTTTTTTTAGTCCTAATTTATTATTTGTCTCATTTTTTATGCATTGAAGACAAAAAACATATGGTGTAAAAATAGGTGCACATAGTTGATGCCTAAGCCTTCAAAGTGGAACCACATGTATCCAAGTTAGCAGAGTTGAAATCCAAATGTGTCTAATCAAAAAGTTTCTCTAATTGGTATAATGTGGCTTTACTTCATGCACTTTTATTCCATTGACTCCCCGTGATCCATTCATCTCAAAAAAGATCAACGTTGGTCATAATTTTTTATAGTCAAGTTCAAAATGCTTAATCTATTTGTTGCACTTGTAGATTCCACCACTTGAAAGTGGTAAGTACAAAGTTTTTTCTTGTCATATTTTCTCATTGAGGTGAGTGGAATTCATTGCCACTATGATATGAGGTTGACCAATTCATTTCAAAGGGAAACAACATAGCTATAACTTGAAAATGAAATTTTTATTTGAGGCACAATTATGTGTTGAACAAGGTGAGGAGGGTTTATTTTCACTTGATGGGCTTCCTCAAAAAAAGGTCGAGATCATTGAGAAATAGGGAATCAACCTACCATTTACATGAATAATTTTGGATTTGGGAATGGTTTCCTAGAGTTCATTGGGGGTATTTTGCTAAAAAATTGTCTCTTGTTTTATTCTATAGAAGTTTCAAAATTTTAGAACTTGTATAGAAGTTTATCTTCATCCTATAAAATATTCTATTTGTGTGCAATATGTGCTTCAAAGTGTATTTATGTTGATATAGTAAGTTAGTTGATCATAGAATTAAAGTGATACATGAGAGATCAACATAATATGTGGTGTTGGTGCAATATGGACTTGTGAGTTAGTAGGGGAGACCGACAAATATATATTTTATATATTTAGAAGTAGGGCTATTTTAATTTTTATCTTGAGAATTTGTTCTCAATATCATCTAGGGTATCAAGTTGTAAGATGCTATGTAAATATTGAGAAGGAAATTTTATTTTATGGTTGTTGGAGTTGATAGGTGAACCCCACAATTCTCAATAATCACCTGCCACTAAAACACCTATCACGTATGAGAGATCAAAGCAACCGATTTTCTATGCAACCAAGAGAGAAAGAATTGATACACAAAAGAATCTAATATACATTTTATATTGAACAATTAATAATAAATAACTGGATTACATGGATAATGATTACAATGAAGGTGAATGCTTATAAAAGCACAAAAAGACAAACCCTAGATGAAGATTTTATTAGATTGTGACATATGTCTTAATCTCATACAAGAAGACAAGTTGACTTATATCTAATCCAATATAATAAAAAACACTCTTAATTTTAGATTAAGTGAATAAAGTAATAAGGGACTTAATAATTAATTATTTATCAAGTGATGTCCTAATTACTCCAACACCCCTCCTTAAGGTCAACTTAGGGAGAAGTTGAAAACCCTGATGAAGAATACAATGATGGATGCATGGATGGGTCCCGACTACAACACCTGATGAGGTACCCTTGTACAAATAAATGAATCTCTCATAAATAGAGAAAAGGAGAAAACCACATGAGAAATGTTGTCTCTTAAACTTTTCACCTTGATTGAGTTATGAAACTTAGTAAGCTAGAGAAACATGGGAACTTTTCTAGGTTGTGGGTCACCTAAAAAAGGAAAAGAGCCTCCGGAGAAGGCCAACTTCCTAGCTGGTTATCACTACTTTACTGATTTTTTTTAGGGAAAAGGGAGAAAAACTGCTAAAAATAAAATGTTGATAAGGTAAAAATGAAGTGATACACCAAGACTAATAGATAGAATATGATCACAGAATACTGACACAAATGATCAAAACTGGGATATACCTAAGTATGCACAATTCATTGTTGTATACTAATGCATAAATACTTTACTAGTAGGTCTGTATACATAAATTTGTAAAAAGGAAGTTAACTTCATGATTAACAGACAACATGTATTAAGTAGACACAATCAGTAACCTGCATGAACAAACTAGTTGTAGAAAGGTATGAACCTATGAGACAAAGTTGTGAGGAAAAGTAATTTCACTGCTAACTTGATCAATCACTCACATACACTAATCTGCAAGAATTAAAAGACAAGAGATAAATCACTAGAAATAATGAAGGTCTCCATTGTGAATCATATTCAAAAAAACTGAGTTACAAAAGTATGTCAAATTGTCACAAAGGACTGCAAAAGTCACTCCAAGCTAAAATCTGCATAATCAAGAACTAACTGTCAAATGAGTTACAAATGTGGCTAAGTAGCCAAGCTCAAGTGGTTCCACCAAAATAGGATCTGGAAGCTTCTTGGGGTCGGATGGCTTCAAAAATCCAAAAATATAGCAACAATATTTCCAAGAAGTGATCTCCAAAGAGTAAAAAAGGCCAAACTTGACTATGTCAAAGATAAAGGCATAATAAATTAATTCCTATATGCTCTCAAATTACTCCAAAAGGAAAATAAAGAGTCTCCTAAATCTTCTCCATGTGTTGGTAAGCAAATTCCAACTCCTCTATATGCCCTCCAAGTCATAAATACAAATATATCCCCATCCCTTCATGATTAGTCACAAAAGCACATGCTCCTATTTGAACTCAAGTCAAAGCCTATCTCCTTTGCTTTTCAATATGATACGTTGCAAAGCTTCAAAGACTTATTCACATTTGAGCATATATTCATAGTTTTTTGCATTTAAAGGTAATACTTGAATTAAATGATTTATAGATTATCATTTAAATTCAAGCATTTTACAATATAAAATAATGCAAAAAAAATAAAAAATGAAGAGCTCACCTCCATGTATCAACATAGACATAAATCAAAATTTTACTAAGTCAAAAGAAATTGAGAAAATCCCAAGTCATAATAAAACTTGAAAAAGGTAGAACCCACGATGGTATTAGTGGCATTGATTTTTTGTTAAATCACTTGATAAAAAATGCCAATAAGGCATGAGTCGACTTAGGGTTATGAGAACCCTAAAACCAAAAGAAGTAAAATTATCTTTCATTTTGTTTTCAAAAAACTTCTGGAGAAACTTGGCGCCACCATGCTTGGGTAGGGTTTTGAGCTCTATCCGCCACTTTTGGCCTTTCAGCCGAGCGTTTCAACAATAGATCATGTACAAAAAAAACAACTCCTCTATAGATTTTGTCGATTTCTCTCATTGACAACACTGGTAAGTATGTTTTAGAAGAAAAATATGAGAAAATATCACCATTTTTTTTTGCTCATACAGGCCCTCTTTGGCCACGACCTTTACAGATTTCTTCAAGTTCATTTTTTATTTCTATGTTTTTTCATAATCTGGGTGCCATAGAGGCCATAGTTTGATTCTTGTGAAGGCATTTTCATAACAACAATAATGAAGAATAAAGAAGGCACCTATTGGGTAAGCTATTCTTTGTTGCCTCATTTTGTTTCTTGAAAGAAAACTTTGCACAAAGTCGAGCCTCTTCATAAAATGAATACATTTAATATTTGTTCCCTTTACTTTATTTTGTTTGTGGCATTCTTTAGTCATGACTATACATCACTGTTGAAAATCAAGGGTTTATGCTATCTCATGTGCAAGCTAATACTTTAAAACTCCATTATTCTTCTTTTCTGGGTTTTACTTCTGTGTGTTAATACCTTTTAGTTTTTAAATATCCGATTATGGAAGGCTTGTTGACTTATAGGCCTTGAGCTCTCTCATTTCTCTTGCTTTTTTGTGTCTTTTACATACTTCATCACCATTCTTTTAATGGATGTAGCCATACCCCCAGTTGACTGCTCTATATGAAATGATGTCCTTTCCATTTTTGCTCAACTTTTATATTCTTTGAATGGAGTTTTTTATAAAAACTCATAAGTCCATGTTTTTCTTTTTGTATGATTCTAGAGGACCCTAAGAAATAGAAAGTCATTCTGGAAAATGATTCAATGGCACTGGATAGTACAAATGTATCTCAAAAGCCCGGCTCGTTTTCTCCATCTTTCACAAACAACATCTTTTCACTGACTTGTTGGTTGTAAGCTCATTTCCTGAGTATTCTTCAATCTTCTTATTGTAGCTCGGGCTCTATTTAATATTCACTTCTAAGAGCTTCAAAACTTATATAAGCTTGAATTTTCATTCTTTCAACATTTGTTTGTAAATTATTCGAGTAGCAAATCATGAAAGACTTTTGTAACTAAATGAGCAAACCAGAGTCATGAAACTCCCAAATCATATTCCCAGGTCAAAAACTTTGCATATTTCCTCACATTGAAAGGTAGCATCACCTTTTAGCTCTGATGACACTATAACTCCATTGAATATAGATAAATACATTGCAAAAATTCTTCTATTATCAAAGATATTGATTGTTGTTTTTCATGAGTTGCAGAAATACACATCTTCCTTGCATTTATTCCTTGTACTTGTGCTATTCTCAATCTATTTATACTTGTCATTGGTGAATTTATCTCTCAATATTGTTTATTGTATTGCATGAATTATAGTATCATCTACATATACTTGTGGATAGTAAATTCTATTTGCTTTTAAATGCACTGTAAATTGATGCCTCTCTTTTAGTTACTTGCTTTAATTTGAATTAGTCATCTCACCTTGCTATCTTGATTGCTCTCACTTAAGTGATTATTTTCATTTGATATGAACATCACTTAATGCATCATACTCTCGACAAAACTCAATCCTTGAACAATAGTTATTTCTTATACTTATGACTGTCACCATACTTGATCTTTATTGTTTCATTGTGGTTCCATAAAGTAGTGACTTATTACTATCAATTCACTGTTGTGAATTATAAACCCTTTTTTGATTGGACCATAATGAGATGAAAAATATTTTAGTCTTTATTTTTTGCAATACTGTGAATCTTTACTCAATATCTACATTGGTACTGTAGCTTCATTTAAATTTCAATACTCATTGTTTTTAATGGGAAAATATTGTTATTGTATTCTGCATTGAATACATTGAAATGCACCCTAAAAGTTGTGCATATATAATGAGTTGGGCTCAAACCTCATGGGAGCCACATTTATCCCCACTCATTTGATCTGAAAATATGATTGCACTTGTAGCTACACATGAAGTAAACAAGTTAGAAAAACCATGTATGTTTTAAGTATATCTGATAGCTTCATTGCTTTCTCTAGTACATTCAAGATATGGATTTTTTTTTATACAGATTAAGGTTAATTTATACATGAATTGGTAAATGATCATGTATGGTGTGCAATATTTCATTTCTTAGAGCGTTTCTCTAATGCATTGCTTTGTTTTATTGTAGGAAACACGAGCCTTAAGGAGCTAGGACAACTTTGACAATAGCCAGACAAGAAGACATGACAAAAACCAATCATTCTCAGGCAATGACTGGTTACCCTCCCTACATGATGTTCTTTCATATTCATTTACGTATTCATGTACATGTTAATTTTAATTTGCATTGAATAAGCTAGTAACAGTTAAACTCACAGCTTGTGTGAGTTAAATGAATATTTCTATCAATAAAATAACCTTTTCAGAAGAAAATTTGCAAAAATCTTCTTATGTTTCATGAATCTATATAAATGTGATGATTTGTGTTTCTGTAATCTCTCAAGTTATTTCATTTGTATATATGACTTTTCAATGTAAGGGGAATAGTAAATGTACCATTTTCTTTCTTCTTTTTATCAATGGGCACTACAAGATTGAGCCATGGGTGGAAATCTGGGTAACAAGAAAATCTCCTCTCCAAAAAGAGAATGAAATAATTACACTAGGAAATAAGGAAAGGACTCAATGTGACCCCCTAAGGATTTCTTTTATCTCACAAGTACAATAGATGTCCCCCCAATAGGAGAGAAAATTAAGGATATGAATCCCCCCACAAAGAAAGAACTCTTGTGCCAATGATGTACACATAAAGATAGAACACAATCCATTGGTTACAAACAACATTTCTCCCCTTGGGAAGAAACAGATACACTGGTGATTGGAGAATTCAATCCAAAAAGATGGGTGAATCAGCAATCTAAATCCAAATGATGTGTACCTCTGAAAAGTGCTCAAGTGTCTACATGTCAGAAAGAGATGATGTTAATCTAAGATCCTGTGAAGAATAATGTAGAACAAGCTATAAAGGTGATGAAGATGGTGGGCCAACAACGATGATGTGGTTGTCAACAAAGAGGAAATGAATATCCTCAAATTAATCCTCTAGATCTATAATTTGAGACTCTACAAACAAGGATGACATGTCTGCAAGATGTGAATCCCAAGTAGCTATGCCTAGAAGAATTTATGAAGGTCATTCTACATTGAACCAATAGGGACCAAAGATGTGGCAATGTCAAGCTGATTAGGAACAATAAATATGATGATGTAGTCTCAATTTTAAGAGTAGGAACATGAAGAAAAGTCATTGAAGCATTAGAACATGCAAGACCTATGATATACTCAAGCTCTTCTAAAGTATTGTCATCAAAGGGTATGAAGTATGCATCTATAAGAGGGATGATACAATTTATCTAGCAAGATCCTCTGGGTAAGGAGAGATATGTTAGTCTCCATGGATCTCCCAATGTTGAGTCCAAAGTGTCTGGGGACAATCAATGTCCGATACAAGTGTCAAGGTCAACACTAAAACATATATCCTGTACAACATGATCACTAATAATACCTCATGTTGAATAACTCACTAGTGTGTTTGGTGTAGGTATGAATCCATAAAGATAAGGAAAAAGATCAAGCCACCTAAGATGTGTTAGGATGTCATTTTATCAAGGTTCATAGTTATCCTTTTCCAAGATGACTATAGAAGGATGAACAAAAACCCATGATACTTCATCAAATGATAAAATCTGAGACTAATAACCTCAATATATCTAAATCAGATCAAATGAAGTCATCTCATGCAAACATATCCTTTCTAGGTGTCAAGACATCTAAGTAATTGACAAAAATGTGAAATAATTTTTTTTTGAATAAAATGTACCTAGGATAGATTTTGGAAAATATGCATGAATAGACTTGAAGAGCTTTGAAATACCTTTCCAATGCCACTAGAATCATGAAAATTGGATATTTTGGTGATAATTTATGAGCTCAGAAGTGAAAATGAAGATTTGAATTTGACTAAGAATAAAATAAACCAATAGAAAAATTTGATGATGAGACCTACACCACTAGAAATTTATTAGAACTAGCTTTTTGACGATATCTCATTTGCTTGATTTCAACATTGTATGCCCAAGTTATGCCAAAAAGAAAAAATCACTCCTTTAGGGAAAATGGGGGCTAGGAGGGGGTTTGTGGGTGTCATCCATACAATGCTAATGTCAAAAAATATTCCTTGAATATTCTCTTCATTAGGAAAAAATATGCCCCTGTAAAATAATCCATCGACAAAATATGCTCTCTTTAGCGAAATATTTTGCTTGTCGTTGGTTGGCTGTTGCTTGTAGAAATATTTGGAGGGAATATTCCCTTTTGTTTTGGGGACACCAAAATTTGGTTTGTTGATGTGTGCTAAGTGTTGTCGGGGGGTTGGATGGCACCTAAACAATGATGAAATTTTTCCACCAATGCTCTATGGAATCGTCATCGGTCAACTATAAAAAGTTGTTGAAAGATGTACAAACTACACATAGTTTTAAAACATGTGCAGGATTTAAAAATTTGTGGTCCCATTTCTTAAACCTTTTTTATTTTTTCTTGCAAATGTTTTTTTTTTTTGCAAAAAAATAAAAATAAAAATTATGAACTTGCACCTAGGTGGAGAAGTAACGACAGTTGAGGTTGTACAGGCCATATGGGCGTACAAAATTTTGTATGTATAGAATTTCATACAAATTCTTCATTGTTAAAATATTTTTTATTTTTTTCAACTTCTCAAATTTTGATTAAATGATAGGCACTCCTTAGGTTTTCAACTATCCTAGACTCAATGATGATGCCTATTTCGCCTTAGGATGAGCCAATTTTTCCCTCGAGGTTGGATCTCTCATAATTTGGATAGGAAGTCACAAAATTGGTGCTTTGATACTAAATTGGAGTTGAGAGTGAACCCCATAGTTTTCTATAATTACCTACAACTAAAACACCTATCATAGACGAGAGATCAAAGCAATTGATTTTCTATGCAACCAAGAGAGAAATGATTGATTCATAAAAGAATCTGATATGCCTTCTGCATTGAATAATGAATACCTATATTACATGGATAAATATTATAATGAAGGTGAATGCTTATAAAAACATAAAAAGGAAAACCCTAGATGAGGATTTGTTTAGATTGTGACAAGTGTCTTAATCTCATGCAATGAGACAACTTGACCTAAATTTAGTCTAATCTAATAATAAAAAATCACTCCTAAGTTTAGCTTAAGTGAATAAATTAGTAAGGGACTTAATAATTAATTAATTATCAAGTGATGTGTTAATTAATCCAACAATGATATCTCATTGACCTGGTTGTCTCTAAGATTTTATTTTCATAGCTCAAGATATCTATGTGATCTTTGATTTTACATTTGATAACATGAATCTTGTATTTATATAGTTGATATAGAAAAAGGTTGTGAAATTAATTTTGAGCTTTCTAAAGGAGTCTTTTTATGATAATAGTTTAAATATTATCATAAAATTATTGTTCTTTAAAGTATTTGAAGCATTTGGAGTGCATCTGAATAATTACATATGAAATCCTACATGAGATTAACTCAAACCTACTTCTTTATTTCACTCTTGATATAGATAATTTCAATAGGGATAAGGTTTATGCATATGAAAGTACTCTATATTTAAATCTTAGTCATGTCACCCTATAAGATTAAGGTGCCAATATTTAGCAATCAGTTCATTCACCACACTAAATTCAAATTCAAATAAGACAATTAGTTTATGTAGACACGTAAATTATACTAATTGATCTCACGCACTTGATCCCGATTTACTAACACTAGTTCATCCTAAATCATCTCCTTTGCTAATCAAATTCATCATATTTCATCTCTTAATTAAATAAATCAATTTTATCTGATTAAATCATTATCTTCTCCTAATTAAATAAATCATTTTATTTGATTAGTCCTAATGTTCCTCTTTTAATTAAATAAATCCAACCCTTATTTAATTATATCTAATATTCATATTCCTCTCATTTTGATTTAAATAAATCCAAATATCTAAGTCAAAGTGTCAAATCAACTAATTATCATCTAAATTATTCAAATCTTAAATAATCCTAATCTTAATCCCTCAAATCCTCTAGATTTTGCAACTTGCTCATGAAAATCATTTTAATTGATTTATTAAATCCCTATTTTCATCTAAAAATACATCAAAGATGGAATATTCCTCAAATTTGAAATCTACCCCCAAAAGTACTTGTTCATCCAACAAAACATTAAAGGCCTCTCACATGTCCTTTTCTTGAGCCAAGTGGCATTTAATTCATCTTTCATCTCCCTCCAACATGTCACTTCTCCAAATTTGAATTTCCATCTAATTGCATTAATGTGCACATTCATCCAAATGTGCTCTACCTTTGTCCACTCACATGTTGACAAGTGGCATTATACTATTGCTTGGTGATTTATCCCACATTCATCCCTTTTTTCTCATTCATCCATCACTCTCTTCTATAAATAGAAGGCTCTCATTTGGATTTTGGATCCACAAGTTCATCCACAATCTTAGGCATTTGATCCACAAGCTTAGGCATTTTCGTCCATAACTTTATGCAACATTATTATCTTCAAGTTTTTGAGCAATCTTCATCCATCTTTATCCATTTTCATCCATTTTCATGATTTCATAGCTAGGTTATGGCGAAATTTCATCAAGGAGTATCAACCTTCATCCATTGATCATCAAGCTTGCAAGGAGTTGGGAAAGGGCTATTTTCCAATTCAAATTGGCACCAATTCCCCCATGGGATTGAGAGTTTGTTTATTTTGAGCAAGATAAGATATTTTTTATTCATGTTCTTCATTTATTTCTTGCTCTTGATATCTCAAATGAATTTCATGGGGAATGTTGTTTCTAACTTGCATATGGGACTAATTGTGTGTTTGTTCTCTGTGTTTGTGTGGGCCTAGGATCACCATTCACATTTTGGTGCGAGGGCATAAATCTCAAATTAAACACATCTTTTTGGTCAATTACGTTATTTTTCAACAAGTTTGTTCGTTAATCTCGATTTAGCGCACCCATGGCTTCTTTCAACGCATAGGTGGCGACTTTTGGTGCATCTAGGATCTGTTATAGTGCATCTGTGACATCTTCCAATCCATTCACCTCTAGTTTTAGCACATTTGGTCACTATTTTAGCACATCTGGTCACTGTTTTAGCGCATCTGGTCACTGTTTTAGCACATCTAGTCTCTGTTTTAGCACTTTTATAGTCAATCGTAAAATGGCCATATCTTGGTCATACAGAGGTCTTTTTGAAGCTTTTTTTTAAAATGGGGTAGAATTTCATAAGCTATGAAATGGTGTAAGTGTTTCTCAATTTTTGTAGAGTTAAAATTTTTAATTTTACACTTAAATTCAAAACACCTTGTAACATGGTCTAAATTTTAAGTTTTTATGCTTAATCATTCATCTAACCCTCATATCTTCTTGTTTCTTGATCTCATCTAACATTTTGAGCATGGATTCCAGGTTTTAAGAGTAGCATGGGAAATTGAAGTGAAAATAATTTGATATCCATTGTCTAGGAAAAGGAGGAAACGAGGAGAAAACTTCTTATGGCATCATCATATGATTGTATCAAGTGTTTTTAAACACTTTGGGAGCAATTATAATCCCATTTTAAGGCCTTTGTTATCTTCAAGTGTTTAGGATTCAAATAAATTTCATTTGGGATTTAAAAAGAACAATCAAAGGGTTAAAAAGAACCTTAGGAACTTACTAGAGTTGGTTTTGGATCTAAAAATTGAACAAACAAACTTCACACTTCATCTTGGTGCTATAAAAAGAATCCATTATTGCTTTTGAATTTAAAATGAACATGTGTTTTTCATGTTTTGCAATCTTTTTTACAAGTTAATATCATTTAAAAGGCATATGCACTTCTCTCGCGTCTGACAACGATCTTGAGAATCAAAAGTCTTGTGGTGATATTAAGTTGTATAAAATATTGCATCCACACTTCAATTTGGGTTCCTTAAAATTGAACAAAATCTTGCTAGTGTGAGTGAGTACATTGTGTGTGTTCTCTCTTTGTTCACGTCAAAAAAGATTGATCAAACTATGAATGTGCTTATTCACTTTCATTTACCTTTAGAGGGCCTTCCTTAGTGGGAAAAAGTACTCACCCTAAGGGAATGACCCAAGCGGTAACAAGCATAAGCCAAGCTCTTCCGAACTGCTATACAAATTTGTGGTTGCAAGGAAAGTTTGTAATCAACTTAGTGATGCATGATAACTCTCCCTCAGTATCTTTATGATGCGTAAAGCCCTTGTTCTAAGGGTTGGGAGACCTCTTGATGGATTTTATCATTGTTTCCTTTGAACCAGATGCACTTATTATGAACCCTTGTTTAGTAGCCAAAAATCCTAATATTTGTTGGTGTTAGGAGGTCGGACCTTCGGAGCTGTCCCACATACTTGTGATTATTTGTAGAGATGAAATTTTTGTCATGGGAGATTCATGAGAATTGAAGCTTCGTTGACCCATAGAAGTGAGTGTCATGGAGGGGAGCCAGTGTGGTCAAGCTTCTAGTCATCCGCTCTAAATAAGCACAGCTGGATTTATCCAAGTGGGAAATTCAACAAATATTTTCTTTTCCATCCTAGGATTGTGCAATTTTGAGTCAGTTAAATACATTGTTTGTATCCAAAATCTTGAAAACAAACATTCAACAAGGACATCAAATTTGAAACCTTTAGAAGAAGCAAATACTTTTGAAAAAATCCAAGTGCTACTACTTGTCCCTAGGGATTTCATCCTTAGAGGCTTCTAAGTATTTGGATTTACATTTCAATTTTATCTCACTAAAGTCAACATTAAGGAACTATTGCCTTGATTTCCTCAATTTCCACATAATAGACTTTGTGGGATGAGAAAAAATTGGGACATTGGACATTTAGTTTGAAAATCTAAGGCAAAAAATTGTTTGTGGTAAAAGCAATTCATTAATCAAGATGAAATCAATTGAACCCCACACATGTGCTTGTTTATCTTTTTTCTTATGGTCTTTTGAGCAAACATTGATCTTTTGGTTTGAAGTACTCTTAGGGAAAATCATGTTCTTCAAAACCTTGGTTTTGTAAAAAAGTCCCTCTTAGGTTCATTTAGGATCAAAACAACCAATCATTTCAACCATCTCAAACATCAATGATAACCCATCTCACAAACAACTCTTAGAATCTTGGAAAAATAATTCATACTATACTTTTGGTAAAATCCTTCAAATCAACATCAAAATATCCTTGTTTGGCTAAATGTGTGTGGATGAATCCTTCCTCATACACTTAGTTAAATTATCACCTTGTGGAAAAATTCATTCCAATACAACATCTAACCTCTTGGAGTTTATGAGTTCATTATGAAATCCAAATCAAATTCAAATCAAACCAAACCAAATCAAATCCAAAATCCAAAATCCAAAAAATCCTAGAGTCTAGCATTGTTCCAAAGTTCCTAAAAGTTCAACACCCATATCACTCACCCTTTCATCCTTCATCTCATCATTGGTCCTAAATCCCTTAGAGGTCAACAAGGTCAAAACACAAGAACATGGAATATAAACTTGATTCATACATCATTAGTAATCTAAATCAACCAAACTACCAAAGCCTTACAATTCCAATTGATTATCAAAACTCACATTTATACAATCCATACATGGGATCATTATCTCCTACAAGTCTCAATGGTACAACAAATGTGAGTATTCCCAATCTAAAATTTGGAACACCTTTCCCTATGGTATATTCAAATAAAAATCCAAACCTACAAATCTATCAACCAAACAATCAATGCATGAGTCTTCAACAAAACAACATTATCCCACTAAATCCATACATACCAAGTACAACTTTACCAAACATGAAAATTTCAAATCCACACTTGGTAAACTTTGGGATAGATATGTTTGTGAACCATACAAATGTTGTTCAAAGTCCAAACAATATGTTAATGACTCAATGTATTGATCCAAGTCAATGTAACACCATGCAAAATCAAAGTTACCTAAATCAAGGCAATGTGATTCCCAACCACAACAATGTTCAATTTCAACCTATAATGCCAAATCTAAACATCATCCCAAATTAGAACATTGTCCAAAATCAATTTGTCCATGATCTCATGCAAACACCACAAGTAGACATTCCAAATATGCTTGAACAAAAACCAAATCAACTATATCAAGGGTGTCAAGATCAAATTTTGTGGGATCAAATTGCTTCACTTGGAAAAATAATTGACTCATTGCACCAAGAGACATCTCCACCCCAAAATAAATACACTCTTCCATTGGTTAAACCATGTCATCAAATAATTGAGTTGTGTCCACAACCACATCAAGAAAAATATCTCCAATGCCAAGAAGTTGGATATCAAGATCAACAACATCAACAAAAAATCAAATCACCACATCTCAAAGATCAATCACCACATCTCCAAAATCAATCACCATAAGGCCAATTTAAAGTAAAAATCTCACAAGGTAACAAAAAAAATACACACCACTTGGGGAACCAATCAAATTAGTCATGCAATAGTTGGTACAAGAAAATCTCATCAAAATCCTTGTTTATGAAAATTATCAAGAGCCTCAATTTAAACCACCAGGGTATAAAAAGAAGCACCTTTGTTATTTTCATAAAATAAAGGGATACACAACATCAAATTGTATTTGACTCAAAAATATCATCCAAGACCTTATTGATCAAAAAATAATATCTATTGGGGACAATGATTAGGGTTCAACCACTAGCGATAGCAGTGACAATATCTCCTCCACGATTGTTGAAAATAATGATCAAGATCTATCCATCAATGAGCACCTTGAAGATGTTTCTACCTCATCCAAAGATCAACTCAACATACATAAAGAGTCACTCTTTGGTCATGATCAAAACCCCTCAACAATATTCAACAATGATCTATTTCAAGGAGTGTTAGAATTATTTGATCCTATTGACATAATCCATGATCCATCGACCAATGATCATATTGAAAATGTCTCTACATCACTTAATGAATTAGAGGACATATCACAATAATTTATTCAAAATCATGATCAACATCTTTCACTAAAGTCTAGCAATGGTCCTTCCCAAGATATATTGACATCCTTTGACCTCATGGTTACGGATATTGAAGGAATATTCAACTCCATATTTGATCCAAATCCACTCAAATATTAAGAGAATATTGAGCCACTTCCCATTCCTAATGAAGATATCCAAGAACCCTTTATAAGAAATCCATCCTTTAAAATTGGCCCATGTCAAGAACTTGATCCAAAGCATGTTGAAAGCAATTCTGAAATCATTCAAGATCAAGAATTTGTATCTCCAAGCTACTACAATGATCTAATGGACACTCTCATATCCATATAAGATATTGCAAATTATGGCCACATCCACATAGCACATACTACTCCATCTACCCATGAGATGCTTTCTTTGGATGGACATGTAGATGATCTTCATTCAAAACATGATTCCTTTACTCCTGACATTATTACACAAAAAGAGCAGGTTATTGATTCCTACAAGTCAAACTGAATTTTCCACATTAGGATCAAATATATCCCAAATTCAAACTGAGGATATCATGTATGAAGATATCCAACATTATGCACTCAAGGAAGTAGGTCATACAGAACATGATATTCCAAAGTCAATAGAGCAGCAAATCGAAATAACATCATCTGTAGTGGTCACTTATCAGAGAATGCTTATTGAACAAGTCATCTCAAAAGAGGCGGAATCAAAGAACAGAGGTGCTACTACCACCATATTGGGGGAAACTTTATCTAGTGCAAGCATCAACATAGGGAACACGAAGAATCCTTATGATGAAACCAATGCCAATACTACAACCAGCCATGTCACGATTCTTCATCCACCCATCAACCCATCCATGAATTGGTACAAACATCAAAAAAAGATTTGAATCAAAGCATGAAGAAAGTTATCAAAGAAAAAGAAGTTGAGAAGCATAATGGAAAAATCAAATACACATGGATACCAAAATATACAAAGAAAGAATATCCCTATCAAACTCCATTAGTTAAAGAAACTATGGGGCAAAATAAAAAAGGGAAAAGTATCCATCAAATATGTCCACAAAGGAAAGATAAGGATTCTCAAGCAACATACAAAGTATATCAAGTGATTGGTCCTAATTCCATGCACACTTTTGCATCCACCCATCATTGCTCATCTTCCCAAGTTTGGAGATTCAAAGGTTCCAAGTTGTCAACCAATCCATCTTTTATTCCTAAACACACTCCACCATCCACGCCTCCATTCATGATATCCAATTCTCACATTGACCATGTATTGGAAACAACCCTTCATCATAAGGATTCAGAAGGCACTTTATCACAATGTGCGCACAAAAAAAAAGTTAACTCTGGTATCAACAAAGCATATCAGAAATCTCAAAAGTTGTAATCAAGTGCACGTATCTTGGAAAAACAACTTTTCCAGGTAGGATATTGATGGCACATTATGGAAAAAGTATCTACATCAACACCATCAAGTGATTCAACATGATCTGAAAAATATTTCACAAAGAAAAATAAAAATATCAAAAAATATCAAAAAATCCAAAAAAAATAAAAAAAGGAGTAAAAACAATAAAGAAAAAAATCATCCTCCAGTGAAAACCACTATGGTGGCGCTTTGGACAGGTACCATGATGAAAACCTGGAAAATAGGCATCATGTGTAGAATTGAGCATCTGCATGTGTCGATTCAAGTGAAAGCATCACATCCCATCCATAATAAATTCAACATTCCATCCATCTCATCCATAATAAATCCATTCATTCATAAACCATTGATCCAATTCATTTTCATCCATCTACATCCATCTTCCAAATTATCTTGATCTTGACAAATTTTGGTGCACACTTTTCACTTGCTTATAGTAAAAATCTTGACATGGGTCATTTTAATTGATCCTATCCTATCCTAACATTAGTTGAGCCATGAAGCATAATCCAAATGAGAATCCTTTGTTTGAACACCTTATCTTATTGCAAGATAATCCATATCCCTCCATCCATACATCTACCCAAGCATCCACCCATGGCATTCCATACATTGCTAGACACTAGGGGAAAGTATGTACATCTCGCTTCAAGAAAAAATCTTGATCTATATCCTCCAACTTATGTGGTGAGCCGAATATTGGAAAACATGAAATCAAATTGGTCAAAGCATTTGTGATCCAAAATCCAAATCACTAGCCTATGGCACATTTTGACGAGAAGATGTTCCTTATCAAGCTTTATTTTTTATCAAACATCAATCCAAACAATCAATATCAATCGCATCTAATTTGCACGTCAATGTCACATCAAATCATTCAAACAAATTTTGTTCCAAATCAAGCTTCAAAATCTTGATCAATCAAACCCAATCAATCCATCATCATCTTGGGATATCCTTCCCAATCCTTGTGTTGCTTAACACTATCCTTGCATTGTTGTGTATCCTCAACAATGTTATCATCATCAGAAATCCATCGATCTGATCAATCAACCTTAGCTTGGTTTTCAACAAGATCCCAAAATAGAGCACTGATATCATCACACATATCCATATCCAAAATGTCAAAATCATGCGAAAATCCAAAAGCATCCAAAACATATCAAAATCCCAAAATAGGTCAAAAAGTTAGAAAATGTCAAAAACATGCTATCTGAACTACATCGTCTCTGAGCTTAAACGTAGGAAAGGCTAATCTTTGATCAGCCCCCGAAACACAAAATCCAAAAACATTCACAAAATCTCATAAAACACAAACATTAGAAAATTTGAAAAACTAGAACATTTGTAAAACACCTCAAAAATACCAAAAACAGCCTCAAAACATTTCAAAACACCAAAAACATCCAAATATTTGAAAAAATCCATCTGTCCCATTTCGCTTTCACCTACAATAATCTCATCCATAATAAACAAATCGTCACACTCACCCTTTGGCAATACAAACAGAAAACAACCACAACAATCAACAAAAGAAAACTTCAAATTCAAAATCAAAATCAAAACAACTTTTAAATGCAAAATAAAACTCTTGATCATTTGCAAACATGTCAATTGACCTTATATCAACAACCTTTCAAACAACCTATCAACTTGCCACCATCCACTAACATGTCCTAAGATGCATCCTTCCTACAATGGGCATTATCTTTGGCAATCACTTTGGATTCTTATCCTAAACAAAACAAATCCCTTTGGCTAGAGGTATGAAGAACATTGGCTTGTTTATGTACTTGATATGTTCTTTTTTATTTATCTTATTGCACTCATTCCAATGACCTTTGGATGATGTCTAATCAAAACGATTTAGAGAGAAATAATGGTGCATTGATCATTATCTTTTGTTTGATGTGTTTGTTGGACATTCTTGTAATATAACTTGGTGAGTACTTGCTTTTTAGGTATGTATGGAAGGTGTTATGGGGCAACTTGTTGACTATTGCATTGATAGGTTATACCTTTCCGTGTTTTGGTTTGAGATGTTTGAAACTTTTGAAGTGCGGCCTAGCAAGGTTTTTGTATATTAGGTGTAAACAAGAATACTCCTATTTGATTGTCGAGTGAAAGTCCATCACACTAGGTACAACGCCATCCTGGTTCTTTATACCTTGATGCATCGTATCTATGTGTGTTATCAAACATAAGGTAAGTAAGCCCTTTTAAAATCCCAATTCCTGATAAGCAATCCATCATCACCATTCATCATTATCTCTAATAAAGTCTCGTAGATCATGGACTTGTTGGATCCTCTTGTCATCATCTCATTTCTTCTTTCTTCTATATTTACTAACATTTCTATCCAAATATCAAGTGTGTGTAATATATCAAAATATACATGAGGCTACCCATGGCTGATGAACTGTCTACATCATCAAAATTGTCTACATCAAACATTTGAGCTTTCTAGTGCTCTCTAAGCTGAACTGATCTTGAATCTTTATCACAAGCTCGACCCAAAATCCAAATTTTTGTTCGATCTCTCGAGGGGGCAGTATACCAGCGTAATTTTTTTGTTGGAGCAGCAGTGGGGCATCTGAAAAAATTGATTTTTTTTTAATTTTGAATTTGTTGAACCAATGCAATAGGTACATTGCTTCAAAGAGGGGAAAAATGTAGACACGTAAATTATACTGATTGATCTCACACATGTGATCCTGATTTACTAACACCAATTCATCCTAAATCATCTCCATTACTAATCATTTAATTAAATAATCTTTATTTAATTAAATTCATCATATTTCATCTCTTAATTAAATAAATCAATTTTATCTGATTAAATCATTATCTTCTCCTAATTAAATAAATCATTTTATTTGATTAGTCCTAATGTTCCTCTTTTAATTAAATAAATCCAACCCTTATTTAATTATATCTAATATTCATATTCCTCTCATTTTGATTTAAATAAATCCAAATATTTAAGTCAAAGTGTCAAATCAACTAATTATCATCTAAATTAATCAAATCTTGATTAATCCTAATCTTAATCCCTCAAATCCTCTAGATTTGCAACTTTCTCATGAAAATCATTTTAATTGATTTATTAAATCCATATTTTCATTCAAAAAGACATCAAAGATGGAATATTCCTCAAATTTGAAATCTCCTCCCACAAGTACTTGTCCATCCAACAAGACATTAAAGGCCTCTTACATGTCCTTTTCTTGATCCAAGTGGCATTTAATTCATCTTTCATCTCCCTCCAACATGTCACTTCTCCAAATTTGAATTTCCATCTAATTGCATTAATGTGCACATTCATCCAAATGTGCTCTACCTTTGTCCACTCACATGTTGACAAGTGGCATTATGCTATTGCTTGGTGATTTATCCCACATTCATCCCTTTTTCTCATTCATCCATCACTCTCTTCTATAAATAGAAGGCTCTCATTTGGATTTTGGATCCACAAGTTCATCCACAATCTTAGGCATTTGATCCACAAGCTTAAGCATTTTCATCCATAACTTTATGCAACATTATTATCTTCAAGTTTTTGAGCAATCTTCATCCATCTTTATCCATTTTCATCCATTGTCATGATTTCATAGCTAGGTTATGAAAAAAATTCATCCAGGAGTATCAACCTTCATCCATTGATCATCAAGCTTGCAAGAAATTGGGAAAGGGCCATTTTCCACATCAAATTGGCACTAATTTCCCCATGGAATTGAGAGTTTGTTTATTTTGAGCAAGATTAGATAGTTTTTATTCATATTCTTCATTTATTTCTTGCTCTTATATCTCAAATGAATTTCATGGGGAATGTTGTTTCTAACTTGCATATGGGACTAATTGTATGTTTGTTCTTTGTGTTTGTATGGGGCTATGATCACCATTCACAGTTTCATATTAGTTCTTTTAATTTTTCTACTAGCTTGCACAACCTTCAAGTTTAATCCTAAAAATTCACATGGGAGTCCATATATAACATTATCTCTTGAAAGTTATGTATTTTTTATTCATTTATAGTTATATATGATATAAGTTAAAAAGATCATTAGGGATTTTTTTATAAATGGCATGCATCATCTACTCAAGAGATATTTATATGTATTAATATCAGTAAATCAACATACAAAATTTTTAGTTACAATCTCTTTGAGCTTTCATATACATAGGGTATGGTTTATTTTAAGGCCAATTTTTTTTTTCCATTTAATTATTATATAATCAACCTCAATGATCACCCTTCTAGCTTTGATAGAGCTTAAAGTGGAGAAGACTCGCCCTTTCTTATGAAATGGTACTTAATTTTCCATTTTAATCATGAGTTTTAGTTTATCTTAGGTTGAAATTTACATGATATTATGTTTATAGTCTATCATTTAGGATTATAGAGCTATTATTTTTATCATTGACACATTTCATAAACCTTACTTTATGAACTTGTTATCACCTGAAATTGCACCCTTGTTGAACTTGATGTTCAACACCTCAATGTAACATGGGAAGACCTCCAAAGCTGTGGGTCACTTATAGACAGAGGTCAACCTCCGGAGAAGGTCAACTTCCTTCGGTATCACCTAAACTACTAATTCTATAAAGGGAAAGGGAGGAGTGCATAAAAATAAAACTAAATACTATGGTGATACACCGAACTGATAGGAACAATGAGATACTTTGATTACACTTGAATACTGATGATGAACATAATATTACACATCAAATCTGTATAAACTATGCATTAATATGTCACAACAGGTTTGATTCACACACTTTTTCTAGAGAGGAAAATAATTTTCACAAACTAGAATCCATATGTGATTGTGTAAACACAGTTTGTGATTTGTATAATGATGCTTTTGCAAAGGAAGGCATGTAAACACAAGATAAAGTTATAAAGGAATGAAATAAATTCACAAAATAACTTGATTATGAACCTGAAAAGCACAACACTTTGCAAGAACAAGATGGAAATCCGAACATCAATAGTCATCAAGGAAAACTTTATATATCATGCTCCAAAATGAGTTACAAAATTTTTCTAATTTGAGAGAGGACTGTAGAAGTCACATACTTTCAAAAAGCGTAAGGAGAACACCCCTACAAAGAGGCAAAAATGCCTTATATACAAGAGTGTGTCGGCCCCTGCCCCTAGGGCTTACAAAAATATCAAAATTCAGAAAAGATCTACCCCTAGATCTTTTATGAAGTTAATTCTGCATTCAATGTGTAACCTCGTTGTCCATGTTGGTGTGAAAGATCACCCTTAGGAGAACCCTTCTGATCTTTCATAACATTAACTTCTTGTCCTCATGGCCATCTTCAAATCTTCCCAGCCGAGTTGCTTTGAATGCTCCTTAGCTCATAACAAATCCATGTTGTTTTCACTTTGTTGACCTTCTTCGCAGGGGGGATTCAAATAGTCAAGTTGTCAAGGGTTCATCTTTGGCTCCTTCAAATTGGTCAAGCATACTCCACAGAAGATTCCCGGGTGGTCAAAGGTCACTTCATCAGAATCACATCTCGGTGAGACACTGGCAAGCGTCTCGCCGATGCGATTACGCCCCTCTACAACTATCAGCATAACTCATGACGATCGGCAAGGCCATATAGCGAGTTCAAAAGTCATATCGACATCCATGAAACCATCGGCAAGACTCTTCGCTTTCAGGAAGACCCTATGGCGAGCCTTCAGGAGCCATACTGATATCCATATTCATGAGCAAGTTGATCGTTAGAAAGCATGATAGGATTGTTGATAATGTTGGTTGCAATAAGGAGAAAGGTTGTTTGGAGACCCAAAACTTAAATTTTCATGAAATGGAGGAGAATAACCACCATATTGTTGATAACTAGACATTGCAAGGTAAAATATGAAGCATAATCAAGTATAGATAGAAAACCTCCTTAATTGTAGGTACGTGGGCTGCTGAAACCAACTGATCTTAAATTGGAGTCATCATGGTGCTATTTATGCTGCCTCCAAAGGCTGGTATTGTTGAGAAAAACACAAGATTTCTCAATATATTTTGAATTCCTCAATCATACACTGGTACACAAATTCGCCATGATATAATGATGTTAACCTCTGAAAGGTTTGAATCTTACTGGTTGCATATCAAAAACCAATAATAGACATGTAATTTTCAAACTGTCTATTCGACGGTCCCACCGGGAGTGCCAAAACTATTATCACCTGAAATTGCACCCTCGTTGAACCTAATGTTCAACACCTCAGTGTAACATGGGAAGACCTCCAAAGCTGTGGGTCACTTATAGACAAAGGTCAACCTCCAGAGAAGGCCGACTTCCTTTGGTATCACCTAAACTACTGATTTTGTAAAGGGAAAGGGAGAAGGAGTGCATAAAAATAAAACTAAATACTATGGTGATACACCGAACTGATAGGAACAATGAGATACTTTGATTACACTTGAGTATTGATGATGAACATAAGATTACATATCAAATTTGTATAAGCTATGCATTAATATGTCACAACAGGTTTGATTCACACACTTTTTTCAGAGAGGAAAATAATTTTTATAGACTAGAATCCATATGTGATTGTGTAAACATAGTTTGTGATTTGTATAATGATGCTTTTGCAAAGGAAGGCATGAAAACACGAGATAAAGTTATAAAGGAATGAAAGAAATTCACAAAATAACTTGATTATGAACCTGAAATGCACAACACTTTGCAAGAACAAGATGGAAATCCGAACATCAATAGTCACTAAGGAAAACTTTATATATCATGCTCTAAAATGAGTTACAAAATTTTGCTAATCTGAGAGAGGACTGTAGAAGTCATAGACTTTCAAAAAGCATCAGGAGAACTCCCCTACAAAGAGGAAAAAATGCCTTATATACAAGAGTGTGTCGGCCCCTGCCCCTAGGGCTTACAAAAATATCAAAATTCAGAAAAGATCTACCCCTAGATCTTTTATGAAGTTAACTCCGCATGCAATGCGTAACCTCGTTGTCCATGTTAGTGTGAAAGATCGCCCTTAGGAGAACCCTTCTGATCTTTTGTAGCATTAACTTCTGGTCCTCGTGGTCATCTTCAAATATTCCCAACTGAGCTGCTTTGAATGCTCCTGAGCTCATAACAAATCCATGTTGTTTTCACTCTATTGACCTTCTTCGCAGGGGGGAGTCAAACAGTCAAGTTGTCAAGGGTTCATCTTTGGCTCCTTCAGATTGGTCGAGCATACTCCACGTAAGATTCTCGGGCGGTCGAAGGTCGCTTCATCAGAATTGCATCTTGGTGAGACACTGGCAAGTGTCTCGCCAATGCGATTACGCCCCTCTGTAACTATCGGCATAACTCATGACAATCGGAAAGGCCATATAGCGAGTTCAAAATTCATATCAACATCCATGAAACCATTGACAAGACTCTTCGCTTTCGGGAAGACCCTATGGTGAGCCTTCAGGAGCCATACCGATATCCATATTCATGAGCAAGTTGATCATTATCAGCAAGACCCCATGCTTTCGCCGAGACATCATGGTGAATCAACTTTCTTTTGCGTCGAGCTCACTTTCATTTCAGGGAAACCCTTCTGTATCGGCTAGACCTTGCAGTGAACATAGACCACTTTCCCCGAGTGCAACATTTCTTTTGGTGAGACACCCGTGTGTCAGTGAGACCTCTTACTAGAGTCAACACCATGACCAGGAGTCTTATCAATTCCAAATGCTCATTCGAAAAAACCATTAGTGGTCGGCAAGACCCTACACCAAGCGCCAAACATTACATCGAGCCCCTTTTGTTTCGGCGAGACCTCACTCCGTCGCCGAGACATCTCCCCAAGCTCAAATTTTATACCAAAGGCACCCTCTTGTCGGAAAGACTTCGCCCATTTGGCCAGATGTTACACCGATGTCATCCATGTCGGCGAGACCCTTCATTTATCGGTGAGACCTCATGCTGAGCTCATTTCCTTCACCAACGCCGCTTTACTTCAGCGAGACCTCACCCCGACAGTGAAACCTTATAGTGAAGCCCTACTGTCGCTAAGACCTTGGCCTATCAGCCAGACCTTTCGTCGGGCTCCTTTGTCTTTTGGTGAGCTCGAAACATTTCGGGGAGACCTCCCTCGTTCGCCGAGACCTTACACCGAGGGCATTCCGCTTCGGCGAGACATCATTCGATCGCTAAGATATCACAGCAAGCTCCACCTCCTCATTCGGCAAGACACTGGCAAGTTAGGAAGACCTCTCTGTGAATTCCCTCCATTATTATACCGTTGTGCCCTCGGTTGGCGAGACCACCCATATGTCAGCGAGACCTCCTACCGAAGGCAAAACACTATATCGAGGCCCTTCATTCTTCGGCAGGACCTTCTCCTTTCACCGAGACTTCATGGTGACTTCATTTTCCTTTGCCCTGAGCTCTTACTTCATCAAGACCTTGGCCTGTCAGCCAGACCCTTTGCCAAAGATCGTTCCATCTCGCCGAAACTTGTGCTTGGTCGTCGAGGCATCACTGCGAACACAAACATCTCCCCGACGCCAACCTTGTGAGCTACCTTCGGCGAGACATCCCACGCAGATAGACACATAAAGAGTCATGGTGACCCGAATGCCCCTGGTGACTGGCGCACTCAGCAAAATGGAATGTACTGCTAGTTGACAAGACAACGAGAGGGTCTTGTTGAATTTCTTCTCTAAGGAGTTTTTTGCCAAAACCGATTGAGGCATGCTTTTCAACTGAGCTCCTTGTGACTTAGCATCATATGTATGATTTAATCTTGCACAACAATGTCCCCATTTGGCCTATATGAACACTTGAAGCATATATTTCCCAACTAATTGAGCTCGTAGGTGAAAATTGGGTAACATAACTATTTCAACAATAAAATGGTACTAATTTTTTTATAAAAAATATATCTAATTTTTTTATAAAAAATATATCAATTTTTTTTATTCTTTTAAAATGCATCCATTCCCTTGTTTGAATGAGTTTTATCTTCTTTGTTTCCTTTTTATGATCCAAAAATTATTTATATCAAGACGTTATTCCCTTGCTACAAAACTCAATAGTTGTTGATAAAATTGACAATCATTTCAAGCATTTTCTCCCAAAATTTTCCATGCTACAAAATTTTATTGAAGTTTTTGAATCCCCTTAGTGAGGAATCCCCTTATCAAACCATGTGAAATCATAATTAGAGGAATTTAGTCATATGTACTTGTGATGTACTAATAATTGGTTAGCCTCAAGAAGTTACTCACTGTTTTCCCCTAAAAATAGGATTGTAGGCTATATATGATCTCCTCTTACACCCTTGTGTGATCTTGAGGATAAAAAGTGGTTAGTGTCTCCTCATGTTCCATACATTCCATACCTATACTATATATTTTCATTGGGATCACAAGTGTGTGCAAACCCACTTGAATAATCTAGGTTGTTGTTGTATGCACTTTGTCTTCCCCTTCATGTGAAACTAGTTTATTTATTCTAAAAACTCTAAAATGTCTAAAAATATATAAATATAAAAAAATCCAACATGCATCATGGAACCCTAGTTTGATGAGTTCCTTGAAAAAGCTAAATCCATACCCAAAATCCATACTAAACTCATGGTAATTAAAAATCCATTATACATGTAGAGGCCCACTAATTCAAAAAACTTGGTGTCAAACACACAATTTAGAGGGAGTCTTACTAAAAAGTCCACTAAACCCTTGAAAGACCTTCATTTTAATTATCAACTATGGATAACGTAAGATTTTGATTGTTGGAAATGTATGTGCATTTAGAGACTCTTCACTACCTATATCATCCTAGCATAGGCGTTTACGCATGCTAGAAATCATAAATTGCACAATAGTAAAACAAAGTAATGTTGAATTATGTAACTAACCAATACTGCTAACTTGACTAATTTGACTAACTCTGGAGGACAATGCATGGAAGAAATTAAAGCATGCATACAGGACAAGATCTTATTCACATTCACCCCATGAAGAATCTAATTAAGACAAGCATAATCATGAAAATAACTACTGTAACAGAAATAAATATTCACAAAGTAAAGTGGGGAGCAATTACCTTGAGTGGTCCTTGCTCAAGTGAATGTCTCCACAGGATAACTCAAATATAGCTCCTAAAACTAATTCAATATAATAATAACTAAAAAGATCTTCATTTCATAACTTAAGATATCACAATCCAAAGAGATTCTTCTGGAATATCTTATTCATAAGATCATGATTGAAAAATAAAACATTATCTATGCAATTTTTTTTTATCTAAACATATCTATTTGCTATATTTTCTATTTCAACTCACTAGCTAAATCAACCATCAAACCATTCATATAGGTGCAAGGGAGTCTTATTAGAACAAGGACTCAAAACAAAAATCTAATCATAAATCACCACTGCCTAAAAAATAGAGCATGATAAAGTTTGAGTAACTAAAACACAACTGAAAAGGTAGAATAATTGGAATAGAATTATAACTCTTTGGCAATGGTTTAAACTGAAATGTAGACTATAGAAAAAGTCATGTTGGATTCCCAATCATGGTGGAATTATTCTCCTCTAGTAGTCTTATTAAATGATTTGATGATTCATAATCATCCTGACAAATAGACTCCTCTAATTGTGAAATTGTTGTGTTCTTCTATCTTGCCCTGCATTGTTGTTTGAAACTCCCTTTAGCTGTGGGTTGTGCCTCCTAGTTGTTGTGGGCTACAATCTGCTTACTCTGGCTCCTTAGCTACAAAGAGTTAGTTCATACAACATCTACACAATACTAATAACCATAACCTAAATACAAATATTCATTGCATTTCATACATATCCACATATTAACCATGTAATAACTATCATATCATAATCATATTTCCATAGACTTTAAACCAAGTCCAAGTTTGCATAATCATCATAAAAGATAGTAAAGTTTCAAGAATATATGAGAAATAAGTATTTGGAGATGTCTAAAATCATGTACTAAAATAACATAAAACTAACTAATAATTGGCCTCATCATTCCCCCTAACTGATCATTTGCTTGTCCTCAAGAAAAGCGATTTGAAGACTGGAGGTTGTACTAGAAGGTCATCTCCCTGAGGTATGTGATCACATCCACTTATTTTTTTTGTCTCAAGTAAAAACCTCTAGAACATGAAAGTCTCTACCACTTGACATCATCAACTTCTTCTCATTCTTCATTATTTTCCCCTGTCCAATTGGTACTGGGTAGAGAAGCATATGTGGAGAGAAAGTAAGAGGTACCCATGAAGATTCAAGTACTTTGTCTTTTGCAATGTCCATGTACTTGTGGGTTCTTTCAAGCACAACCATGAAGTTATTTCCTCAACCTTAACTATCAACTTTCTCAACTCAATCTTTATTCTCCAATACTCTCATATGTTTTGAAACCATTCTTTCTTTTTCTTTTTCCCATTTTTCTATCTATTGAGAGAATTCTTGAGTTACCTTCCACAATTGGTAGCCTAGAGACATAGTAGTATGACAAGTTGTAGTTCTTGTAATAGGGGGTCTTACATTTGCAGTTGTGATTTCTATGTTTCTTTCCTTCACTATGGAAAGTTATGCAAGCAAGTCCAATTTAGACACATGCACATAGCTATGAAGTTTCTCCTCCAACTCTTTAATCTTCAAGTCCCTTTCCTTGTCTCTTTGTTCATATGTCCTTACTATTTCCTATAACTATTTAATTATTTATAATTCCCCTGTAACTCTTTCATTACATTCCTTTCTTTTTAAAATAAATCATCTTTTTTCCAAAAATTGGTCATCACCAACCATAATATATTCACAACCCTCACTATCAAGGCTTTGTGGGATCCTTTTCCTTGTTTTATTAGTAACAAAAATATCCTCTAAATCAGATTCAAAGGTGGTTGAAAAATTCCATTTTCATTTAACAGGTGTATGCACATCCTTAGAACGCATTTTCTTTCAGGTTTGAATCTTCCACTGTCACAATAATTTCTTCCTCCTATTTCTTGAAACTACCCCTCATAACACCTTTCTTTTTCAGACAATGTGAACGCCTTGGCTGGGTGGGTTTCTTCTTCTAAACTTGCTTTGGTGTAGAGGAAGGTCCACCTTTCCTCTTTCTTGTTTTTTGTTTCTTGGAAGAAGTTGGGGTTTCTTATACATCCTCTACTACAGGCTGCTCAGAAGTTGTTGGTGGTGACCTTCGCAAAATTTTCTCCTCTAGTTCTCCCTTGTTGTAGGTAGGTGAAGCAATGAGTGAACTAGAGGGCATTTCCCTCAATGATGCAACGAGTGATTCCAAATTCTCTAGAACAACCGATTCTTCAATAATATTACTAATATGATCACAAATTAAAAAGCTTTCCCAAGAAACATATAGGTATTGAAACCTTAGAATCATTTTCATAAGTAGGGTAACTAAACAATAGTGTGACATTGTTGTGGTGTTTCTTTTTTGTTTGTATTTAGATCCCATTCTCTTCAATAGGTTATAAAGGAAATTGGGCACATTAACCCTTATATCATGACGAAGGTGACTCAAAAGTTTGAAATGCATTGTATATAAAAGAGATTATCTACCATCACATGTAAGATATTTGGCAATATTAGATGTAGAAGAAGCCCATACCCATCGCAGTGATAATATTTTGGTACCTTGGGATGTTGAATCAAGGTTCTCTCTAGGCTCTCTAAATTCATCCTTGGCAGCTACTACATTTTCCCTAACAAGGAATTTGGCTCCTTCTCTTGGTAGACAAGATATCTTTGCAATTGTAGCTTTCGAAGCATCTACCTTTAGCCCTCGAATAGTGGCTTCATCATGTTGAAATGTCTCTGCTTATTGTCCTATCATATCTTCATTATACACTGTCAACTTTAGGAAATAGTCCAACCATCCTACATTTCTGAAAAATAGGCAAGAATAACCTATCTTCTAATATTTGCTAGTGTGCAAAAGGTTCTCTGCAAATAATATCTCCTCCCATGATGATAAACTACTTCATTTTGTTCAAATTCTGCAAATTTCAGCTCACAACTTTAACCTCAATAATCCTTCCTATCTATTATACTTGAATTCCTAAAATTCAATTGCTACACTTGTCTGTTATAGTTTAAATTGGTTTAGATCATGGCTTAGCATTGGGAAACAAATGAAAAAAGCTTTGAAAAAATGACAGAAATATATTTGGTGTTTTTGGTGGCAACATTTTTTAATACCTTGGAAAATTGTACTCTCCCCCAACTGAAACCTTTATGTGGCCTCACTTAATTGTACTTTACTAGGTGGAGGGTTTGATTAAATGTAGTGTAAATAAGATAATGAGTATGAAGCATGTAGAATTAAATGAAAATATGTCAAAAAAATAATACAATCAATGTTTAATTATGGACAAATAGTATGTGTACACGACAATGTGAAGTGAACTTAACTCAACTTGTGTGAAGCTGATTAGGAGTGTCCATGACTTAATTATGATTTGATGTTTGCTTAATTGCAATAAGTTATGGATGAAACAATAGGGTGGCGCATGGTAATGAAAGGTTATGAAATGTATGGCTAATGGGATATGAAAGGATTTCCTAAATGCATGGAAATCAAGGAATGTGTTGTGTGATGTGATAGTCAAGTTGCATGCAATGAAATGATAGGCAATTGGCTACATATATAGAAAAATGCAATGTATGTTGATAGCATGCAATTAAGTTGGCAGAAAAAAATGAATTTTTTGACTAGTGAGTGTTGCAGGTACCTTCAACAATAGGTCCCTATCTAAACTATGTCAACTTTTATTCATGAAGCTATAGGTCTCTACTACATCATGGAGTGTCTTTGAAAAGAATCGTCAATTGTGTCACTTGTGCAATGTGTGCATGTGAAGGTCTAAGAAAATTATACCTAGCTAACCTCAGTAGATGAGTTGTGTAGCTCATATATTGAGGCACTTGTAGAGCTTGTAGTGTGTATTGTTGTATCCTTGTTGTCTGTTAGAATGTCTTCATTCGAATTACTACCTTTTTCATGATCACTATTTTGTTCAATAGCTTTATTTGAAGCACTATGTGGTCCATATTGTTGCATTAAAGAAATGATAAAATCATCTTTCTATGCTGGCTTGTTGTAAATTTTTAGTATGTGCCCATTTACGAATAGAAAAAGTCTAACAACATCTATAGTCTGCAACTTGACTGCTCCATTTGGGAAAAATTGCTCTATTTCATATGGTCCTAACCACCTTGTCTAAAGCTTCCCTTTATAATCTTTATACCTTGAGTCATATAATAAAGCCCAGTCACCCACACTGAATTCTTTTGTTTTGATAAACTAATCATGCCAGTGTGTTCTTTGTTTCTGAATAATCTTGGTGTGGTGCATAGATTCCATTCTCATCTCATCTAATCCATTTAGATTATGTAGTCTTTATTTTTTTCCTCTATCAAGTCCATATCCAATTCAACTACTATCCTGAGTGTCTTGTATTCAAATTCAATGGGAAAGATTGTTGTTTTACCATACCCCAACTCATAGGGTGTAAAGCATGTTGTTGTCTTCCATGTTGTCCTATAGGCCCATATTGCCTCAGGTAACCTAGCTGCCCAATCTTTTCTATGAATCTGCACTATTTTGGTCAATATTTTTTCAACCTCCCTATTTGTTACTTCCAACTACCCATTGTATTGGGGGTTATAAGGTGTTGATTTCCTATGCCTTATTTCATACTCCTGAACCAATTTGGTAATCAGCTTTGATGTGAAATGTGGACCTTGATCTGTCACAATCTCTCTTGGCACTCCATACCTTGTGAATATGTCTTCATATAGGAATTTGGCTACATTACCATCTCTATCAAATTGTAATGATTTGACTTCAACCCACTTTGTTAGATAATCTATGCAAACTAGGATATACTCCTTGTTATTGGATGTTGGTGATATTGGGCGAATGAAGTCTAACCCCCATTTATCAAATGGTGCTAGTACCAACTATGGTTGCAAAGGAATATCATCTGTCCTAGTTGGCCTAACCATCCTCTGACATCTATTACAACTTTTTGTATATTTCACTAAATCCTTATGAAGAGTTGGTCAATAATAGTCAATGATGAGAATCTTAAGTGCAGTCCTTTTTTCTACAAAGTGTCCCCCATAGGGTTTATCATGGAAATCCTTGAGGATGTCATAGACTTGATCCTCTCTTATCATCTCCTCATAATATTTTATGGACCTATATAGAATAAATAACCAACTACCTAGGAGTAGGGGAATATTTTTTGCACCAAGTGACTCTTCTCTCTAGAGAAATGAGGTGGTGTCTTCCCTGCTACTAGGTAATTTGCAATATCAACAAACCAAGGTGTTTGGAGTGTTAGAGAAAAGAGATGTTCATCTAGAAAAGAATCATGAACAACACCTTCTACTAATTGAGTTGGTAACTTGGAAAAAAAATCTACCACCACATTGATTTACTAGGCTTGTCCATTATGGTGATATCAAATTCCTGCAATAATAGCAACCATTTGACAAGTTTTCCACCAACCATAGGTTTATTCATTAAATACCTTATTGCAGTGTGATTAGTGTGGATAAAGGTTGGATACCCTATGATATAATGCCTAAACTTGTTAATTGTATAGATAACTACCAACATCTCTTTTTTTGGTGACTATTTAGTTGAGTTCTACTCCTTGTAGGTTATTACTGATATAGTAGATTACATACTCCTTATTACCTTCCTTCTATCCAAGTATTGATCCTATGGAAAATTTAGAAGCATATATGTGTATGTGGAAAGGAAAGGTCCAATTTGGTCCTCTCAAGATAGGTGCTTTTGTCAGTGTTGTCTTATGTGCTTCAAAAGTGTGCTAACATTTTGTGGTCCACTCAAATTCTATATCTTTTGTGAGTAGAAAAAATAAAGGTGTTACAATTTTTCTAAATTCTTGAATGAATCTTCTATAGTAGCATGCATGTCCTAGAAAATTCTTGACATCTCTTTGTTTTTGTGGCACAGGGAGTGTGGATATTTTCTCAATTTTATTTGGATCCACTTGAATCCCTTCACTTGATACAAAATGTCCTAGCACAATCCCTTGGGTCATCATCATGAAACATTTCTCATTACTTAGGGATAGATTGTGTTCTTGACACCTCTTTAAAACTTTCTCTAGGTTATTGAGTGCTTCATCATATGTTTCTCCATAGGTTGTGAAATAATCCATGTAGATTTCCATGGAGTCATGTGCAAAATCTAAGAAAATGTTTAGCACTACCCTTTGGAAAGTGGTTGAAGCATTACATAGTCCAAAGGGAAGAACATAATAGACATATGTGCCCCAAGGGCATGTAAAGGTGGTTTTATCTTGGTCCTCTATAGCTATTCTAATCTTGTTGTAGCTTCCATTGAATCCATTTAGAAATGAGTACTTTTTACTTGCTAGGGAGTCAAGCACTTGATCAATGAAAGGTAGTGGAAAGTGGTATTTTCTAGTGGTTGTGTTTAATTCTCTATAGTCCACACATACTCTCCAATTCCCACCTTTCTTGGGGACAACAAATAGAGGTGACACCCATTGACTATCATAAATAGGGTGAATGAAATTTGCATCAAGTACTTTTTGTAATTCAATTTTAACTATTTCTCTCATTGTAGGGTTCATTCTCCTCCAAGTTCTCTAATTGATTTGAAACCATCATTTATAGATATCCTATGCATGCACAAGTTTGGATCAATTCCCTTCATATCAAGGTAGTCCCATGCAAAGGTTGATGTGTGTTCCTACAACACAGTGGTTAGGGAAGTTTGTTGCTCAGTAGTTAATCCATTGCTAACATTTAGCATTCTACCTAGAATTATTTCTAAAGTCTTCGATGGGATGAAAGGTCAACTCCAACAATATCTATGACACATTATTGTAGCAATAAATAATGGAAAATTTGGATATTGATTCAAATGTATTGGTAGGTATAATATTCTATAGAGGATCCTGCAAACATGAGAGACGGTCTTGTTGTTGTGGGTTCCTACCACAATTATTATATATAATGTGTACAATTAAATCATCCGCATCTTGGTTGCTCAACAAAGGGCTATGTTCAATGGTCATGAATGTTTGTAGGGTATATCAATCTTCTTCATCTAGGGAAGGCCAAATGGTCTACTCTAAATTTTCATGAGGTTGGGTTGGGGGATAAAGGACCAATTTCTTGGTCACAATTCCATTTTAGATAATCGTGTTTCCAAACCTACAACCTATAAATGCATCAACTATTGCTAACTATGGTCTTCCAAAAATAAGGGGATAACCTACAAGGCTAACCTTTGGTTGTAGTACTATAAATCTGGAGGATACTCCCATAAATCCAAACTTATGACTAAGTCCTCAATGATGCCTTCAGGTTTCATTATTGACCTATCTACCAACTGCAAACTAGTGGGTGTAGTTCTAAGGTTTACTAATTGCAATAGCTTCATTGTTTCTTTAGTCATCACATTAATGGCTTCCCCCAAGTCAATCAAGATGTTTTTGATGAGGGTACCATTTATCTTAACACCCACAACTGGACTCCCAGGGTCTGTATATTTAGGGACAGTGATGTTCCCTAACATAATGTTAGCAAGATTCCATAAGACATGTACAGTCTGAGGGTCGTTCCTTTTTCTACCTGGCCTTTTAAGGAAAAGGTTTCTCACTATTTTTGTGTAAAGGCGAATGTCCTTGATGGCTCAAATGAGAGTTATCTTTATACACACATCCTAAAGCTTCCTTAATAGGTCAGTTCAACTTGATTTTGATATTTTTGAACAACTAATCACTTAAGGAATGGAGGCTTTGGAATTGAAGTGGTATGGTTCACCTGTTTTGACTCAGGTTCCATAGGTGGGTTGTCCATGGCTTCTATTGAGGGTTCCTTATGTACCAACCTAGTGATTTGAGGGGATGAAGGCCCACCCACTGTTTTCCCTAACTTCAGGTGGACATAACTCACCTCTACCCCATAAGTAGTGTATTAAATAACTTCGTTAATGTAGGCATGTTGAACAGGCTTGTTATTTGGGTTAGGTTTGAGTTGATCTAGCAGTTGAGATGCTCTTGGTGGCTGAGATGATGGGTTTGTTGGATTGGGCATGATGACTTGTTGCTATGGTTGCAAAGGCTATTCTGGCTAATGGTAATTTATATTTTGGTTTTGCATTGTTGGTCCTTTTTCCATTGAGGTTTTCATTGATTTTGTTGTGGCCATTGGGACTTATAGTTAGATCCTTAAAAAATTTGTTGTGGCCACATGGTTTGTTGTTGTTAGTTCCAGTTTGGTTGGGGATATTTCCATTTGTTTTGTATGTTTTCCCAAGGCTGAGGGTTCCAACTAGACAAGTTTTGATTGCTAACTAGAAATGGTGTATTGAAATTCAAAGGATCTTGAAGCATACCTTGTCGTGGTTTCCATGGCCTCCTTTGTGCAATGTAGAATAATTTTCCATCCTCACCCTCCAGTGCTTGAAATTCTATTTTCCTTAGTTTATCCTTTGCAATACTTGCTACCCTTTTGCACTTACAATTAGATTTTCTCTGTTTGCAGTTAGGGAAATATTCAGTAAGCATTTCCTTTGCCTCTTCTTGCCTTTTATTTACATGTAGAGTGTCTAATTGGGTACCCAAATGGCTTATGATATATTCTTTTATGTTGGACAAGTTACTCAATTCCACTCTAGAGATATGATTATTTTCTTGATGAAAATATTTCTCTTAGTAAGATTCTAAAATAGTTTCTAAAATATAAATTTAGAATTCTTCTAAAAGTCTATTTTGTGGATTCTTCTTCAAGCAGGACTGGAACCTTTCTACATAGTCGTCCAATGGTTCATCTTCTTTCTAAGACATTCTAAAAATTTCATCCCTTCTATCAACTCCTCTACAATAGTCTTGGTATTTCTCTAGGAATTTTTTCTTCATAGTGTCCCAATTTGAAACAACATCTCTTCCCAAACCCATAAACCATCTTAAGGCAACATTCTTCAAGGTTGTTGGAAATAGTTTTAATCTATGTGCATATGTTGTGTATTCATAACTTCTACACAAGACATCATTTGCTGAAATAAGAAGGTACCTAGATCCTTAGTAACCAAGCCATAGAAGATATGCAATGCTGAAGGAGGTATGTTCTTCAATACAATTGCTCTCTCCTAGTTGGCAATGGGGAACTCAAAAATTACATGTTCTAGTGGGTCATCCACCACTGCATCAGTCATGGTTTGGAAGGCCTCCTCTGTATTTACAATGGATGTTGTTGAAAGGGAAATATCTTCTTCAGGGATACCCTCGCTTTGATCACTATAATCATCAATATCCTCTCTAGCTTCATGTGATGAGGGGAGAAATCTTCCAAAGGCCTCTCGTTTCCTCCACATACAATAGGTGTGACTCTGTATAGCAACAACTCCTGCACAATATTAGTGAAATGTTCTAGTACTAATGGAGTAAAATCTAATTGTTCTAATGCTTGGAAACAAAATACTAGACTATGAAAACTTGAAATAACAAAGATGAATCTTTGAAAGTAGCACTATCCCTAGTAAAGGTGCCAAAAAATGTAGAGGCCCACTAGTGTTCAGTAAACTTAGTGTCAAACATACAATTCAGAGGGAGTCCTACTGAATAGTCCACTAAACCCTTGAAAGACCTTCATTTTAATTATCAACTAGGGCTAATGTAAGCTTTTTATGATGCTAGCACTATCTGTGCATTCAAAGACTTTTCTCTACCTACATCATCCTAGCATAGGTGTTTACACATGCTAGAAATCATAAATTGCATAATAGTAAAAAGAAGTAATGTTGCAGAAGCCTGCTATGGTGCTTGCAGCTAAAGGCGTATTAGTTCAGCAGCCGATAAATGAATTTTAACTGTGTCTGCTAACTTGACTAAATTTTGATGACTAACCCTGGGGCCGGTGTATGAGAGAAGCAATTAAGCATGAATCTTTGGACATGATCTTAAGTTACATTCACATGAAGAGAATTTGATTGAATAAAAATAATCACAAAATAACTACTATAACAAAAATAAATGTATAGAAAGAAAAGTGGGGAATAATTACCTTGAGTGGCTCTTGCTCAAGTGACTGTCTCCACATGATAAACTCAAGTCTATATCCTCAAACTTAATTAAACATAAAAGTAACTAAAAATATCTTCATTGCATAACTCAATATATCACAATCCAAAGAGATTCTTCTAGAATATCTTATTCATAAGATCATGATTGAAAAACAATACATTATATGTGTAAAAATAGAAACTAACTAAACATATCTATCTGCTATATTTGATATTCTAACTAACTCAACCATCAAATGATTCATATAGGTGCAAGGGAGTCTTATTAGAACAAGGACTCAAAATAGAAATCTAATCATAAATCACCATTCCCTAGAAAATAGAGCACGATAAAGTGTAGTAATTAAAACACAACTGAAAAGGTAGAATTGAAATAGGACTATAACTCTTGATGTAATTTAAAACTAAAATGTGAAATTTGTAGAAATAAAAAGTCATGGATTCCAATTGTGGAGAATTAACATTACTTAGTCTTATTAAATGATGTGATGATGCAATCATCAAAATAAGCGCCTCAATTGTGCAAGCTACGTTCTTCTAACTTCCCTACATCCTTTATTTGAAACTGCTGGTACGTGAATTGTGCTTCCTGGTTGTTATAAGGGCTACCAATTTTCTTACTCTAGCTCTTGAATTGAAGATTTAGTTCTGTATCTACACAATACTAATAACCATAACTTAAACCACTGAGATATTCATTTAGTTTCCTTGTATCCATATATTAACCATGCAATAATTATTATATGTAATCATTTCCTGGAACTTTAAACCAGGTCCAAGTTTTCATAATGATCATAAAAGATAGTAAAGTTTTAGGAATATGTAGGAAATAAGTATTTGGAGATGTCTAAAAACATGTACTAAAATAACAGAAAACTAACTAATAGTTGGCATCATCAATACCAATCTAAAAACTATTGACCAAGAAGAATATACCAATGAGCCCTTGGATGACATTATCTCAAGCAAGCTTTCCATAAGCCCTAGTCACCCAAGCATAAATCATCAAGATCTTATAGACCAAGTAGATCCTAGCACAATCTATTCCTCTAACCCAAACCCAAAATTTATTGGTCATCCCCATGGAGAAATATATGATTTACTAGACTACATCTTAGGGAAAGACAAGGATGTCATGATTAGGTGCCTTATAATAATTGGAGCCAAGTGTTACCCAAATTTTCACCCATGGCTCAATTAGGTAGAACCCATTGATAGAAAGAAGAAAGAAAATGGTACATTTGTTATCCTTACATTGCATTCATTTATATAAATGAAATAACTTGAGAGATTACCAAAAAAAAAAAATCACATTTATACAGATGCATGAAATATAAGAATATTTTGCAAATTTCTTCTAAAAAAGTTATTTTATTGAATAAAAATATTCATTTAACTCACATAAGTCGTGAGTTTAACTGTCGTTTGCTTATTCAATGCAAATCAAAATCAACATATACATGAATAAGTAAACAAATGAAGAAGAAAAAGTGCATGTAGGGAGGGTAACCAGTCATTGCTTGAGAATGACTAGTTTTTGTTGAGTCTTCTTGTTTGGTTGTTGTCTAAGTTGTCCTAGCTTTCCTAGCTCCTTGAGACCGACTCTTGTTTCCTGCATTAAATCAAGGCAATGTGTTAGAGCAACGATCTAAGCAATGCCAAGCTACACACCATACATGATCATTTACCTATTCATGTATAAATTGATCTTAATCTGCATTAAACAAACATCCATATCCTAAATATACTAGAGAAAACATTGAAGCCATCAAAATAGCACATCAAAGTATACATATTTTTCTAACTTGTTTGCTTCATGTGCAACTACAGGTGCAATTATATTTTAGATCAAATGAGTGGTGGAAATGTGGCTCCCACAAGGGTTGAGCCTAGCTCATAGCAATGATTGCATTATCTTAATCTATGCACAATCTCTTATGAATATTCTAAGTTCTTATGAGATTACATTGCAAGACAATTAATATCAATCATGATCACTTCATAATTATAATACAAAAGAGTGTACAGTGTTAAGAATCCTTCACAAAAAAAACTTTTAAGAATACAACCATTGGTCTATTGAAGCAAAAAGGAATGCATTTGATATGAATAAGCATATTTTTGGTAAAGTTCATTTCTTTAGAATTTTCCATGTGTAGAATGGGCAATCCATAAGATGGCAGTACTTCATGGGGCAACATAACAGAGAATTCATTGTTGAAATTTTTGGTTTGAGCAAACCAGAGCATGAAGGGAATTTATTTGCTGCCTATTCATGTGTTCAGGAATGACAAAATATTGGAAGCATTTTCAGATCAAACTACATTTGTTTTTAAAAAAGGAGGTAAAGTCAATTCAAGCCACTATAACAATGTCTTGTTACAGGAAGTAGTTTAAGTTACAATAAGAGCAAAGGAAGATTGATGTAAAGAGACTAAATTAGACTATGAAGGCGAGCAGTGAACAAAGAGTTTTAATCAGTGCTCAAGGACTGTAATGGAATCTTTTGACTATGCATTGTAATGTGACCAATGAAGGGAAGACTATAAAAGAGCAATGTTATAGATACAGGAGATCAGTTCAAGGAGAGTGTTCATTGAAAATGGATTGAGGACAGTGCAATCAAATGCTTCAAGAAATAGTATCATTTAATATCAATCAAAACACTATGCACTATGAGTCACTCAAGAATGGAGGAAGAAAAGTGGCAAGTCTCATGTCAGGGTATTTAAGAAAAATAGCAATGCTTGTAGATAACTCAATAAGAGAAGAATAGAATCATAAGTGGAAATATTTATTCCTAAGTAGTGGAGAAAAAAATAGTGAGTATGCAGTGTCATATTCCCATTTTCAGGTCCAATTGCAAAGGCTAGTGGTTTCTAGAAAAGACAAGTTTACAAGAGATTACATTCTTTAAGTAATTTGAGATACAGGATCTTGAATAAGCTTACTTTGCTTAAAAGAAAAATAGAAAGAGAAAATTCATATTTGCACAAGCAACAGGAAAGAAAACTCAAGTGCCTATAAGAAAGAGAAAGGTTCCAACTTCTAACAAACCTTTAGGAGGAGAGAAACAAAGTATATGGCCACAGCCATATAACTCAGAAAATGCCCTGTATTTGATAGAGAAACACAAAGCCCGTGGTTTAGGGTCTAAAACCCTCTGGGTTTTAATCATACAAAATGGAAAACCTTTGGGGTTTTTAAATCAATAGAAAAACTAGAATCTGGAAAATATAAAAATACAAGGTGAAGCCTGAATGATGGCGGCCATTAGGAAAGAGGTCATGATCTAAAAGTACAAACCCGCAGTCTATAAGTGAATGGATGGTTTTCTCTTTTTACTTGAAATGCATTGAAATCTTTACAGAAAAACAAAAATGACTATGGTGAAACAAGAAAAATAGAGAAATGAGATAGCCCGAGAGGGGTTTGAGTAGCTCGATTTGAGTTTTATATCACAGGAGAAAAAAACAAACTATTTTTCTCACAAGTTTCAAAGCCAAGCTAAATTCAAAACTAGAGAGATATACAAAGGGTTTCAAGTGCATAGAACCCCAAAATCTTGATAGAGAAAATGCCAAAATAAGTTGCAAATAGATGGACAACCCTGACCTATAGTTTCTTGAAGAAATACATGCAATGTATAGAAGATGAAGTAAAACATTAAAGAATGTTTACCTAAAGGTTTCCCTCTCGGCTTTCATGGTTGTGTGCCTCTATGGTCGAGTTTTTCTTCATCGAGCTTCTCTAGAATTTGCTCATTACAAACCCTTGTTGGCAGACTTAGCTTCATCCAGAAGCTTCAGAAAGTGGAAATGAGAATAACAAAGCATTCGTTGCTTTTGGGTTAGGGTTGAAAAACCCTATTTTTTCCATCGATATGAGTGAAGTGATTTTTATCACTTTATTTATCAAAAATGCAAAAAAATTAATATTTCCTATGGCTTAGACTTTGTCTTATGCATTACATATGCCATGATAAAAAATTTGACTTGTATTTTCACCTTAATTTGCATATAGGGGTCAAACTATAGTCTATTTATTTATTTTTGCATTTGAGTTAAATGTAAAGCACATTGACTTTTATGATGATATTATAAATCATAAAGTTATGTGACTATTTTAATGCAAAATAGAATAAGTACCTTTTATGCTTTTATCAGTTTTGTTGAAATCTTTATGATTATAGAGGGCATTTAGGGAAGTTGAGTTTTGTTTGCAAACATGTGGAGAAGAGATAGGTTGATTCATGACTTTGTTGAGAGAATATAGGCCTTTTGTTTCCATTTAGAGCACTTTTAGGAGTAGTTATGGTTGGATTAAGTCTTGCATGACTTTTTCATCCAACATGAGCTCTTTTTGAGTGGATTTAAAGGCTAGATTTTAGGCCTTATTGTTGCATCCGACCCAAGGATTTCTAGAGCCTTGTTTTGTGGAGCAACTTGGGTGTTGGCTACTTAGTCACATTTGCTACTCATTATTGAGTTAGTTCTATTCATGCATATTTTGGGAGATAGTGATTCTTGCAGTCCTTTCACAGATTCTTGCAGTTTTTGCAACTCATTTTGGATATGATATACAATGGAGGCCTCTATTATTTCTGGTGATCGATTTCTTTTCTTTTCATTCTTGTTGTTTAGTGTATATAAGTGATTGATCAAGTTATTAGTGAGATTGTTTAAATTTCCTTACAACTTTGTCTCACATGTTTATACCTTTTTGCAACTCGTTTATTCATGCAGGTTACTGATTGAGTCTACTTAATACATGTTATTTGTTGATTGTGAAGTTATCTTCCTTTTGCAAGTAGTTATATTATGACCTTTTAGTGAAATATTTATGCATTAATATATTGCAAGGAATCATGCATAATTAATTCATGCCAGTTTTAAAGCAAGTGTATGAAATCTAGTTTCAAATCCAAATAATATTTAGGTGCATCACCATAGGGTTTAGTTTTCATTTTCATGCATTCTTTCTCCCTTTCCCTCTACAAAATTAGTAGTTTTAGAGTGATAACCAGCTAGGAGCCGGCCTTATCCGGAGGTTCATTTCAACTTTAGGTGACCCACAACCTTGAAATGATCCCATGTTTCTCCAGAAAGCTTAGTTTTATAACTTTGCATAGGGTGCATTTCTAGGATTTAACATCAAGCTTACCGAAAACCATCTCCTTGAACACCTAGGTAGGGAAACTTTCCAAAATTAAGAAACATACATGGATAATACCTATCCATCAAATCCATTAGATCCTCCACTCACTCCTACCAATCCCAATCCCAAAAAATTAAATCCCCAACACATCCCTATTGATCCTAATATTTATTAGTTCATCCCTATAGATCTTATTCCATCTAAACCTACAGTATCATTTTTCTTGAACCCACCATCTATCCCTATAAATCATATAACATTCAATCCTCTATCCATCCATATGAATCTTAATATATCAACCCCTTTAAATCCTAAACTATCAAATATTTCATCCATTTACACTAGTTGTAATCATAATACACACACCCACAATAATCCTCGTCCATCTACTCATCCATCCATCCCTACAAACCCTTCAACATTACATCCTACACCCATCCAAATAAATCCTAACACAAATCCATCTATCCCCATAAATCATAATCCCCCAACCAATGGAGCCCCTAATCCAAATGACCTATTATCAAAACCAATCAAGAGGAAGTCATTCTAGCACATAAGATTTTTCATGCTCAAACCAAGGCCAAAACCAAGAAGTGCTTGACCAACTCTATGTATCAAATAAATAAATGATAAACCTATCTCCTTACACAAATCCTCTATCAAACAAACTTTCAAAGCTAAAATATGATCAAATCAACTAATTCAATCAAAATAATATATCTAATCCACCCAACATAACTAAAAAGGATGTTATTTAGTGGCTAATAATAATAAATAAATAAAATGAATTGAAGGATTTGTGCCACACCCATCATAAGTGTGAACATGTTGAGATCATCTAAAACCCCTTTACAAAGTCATTCTCACAAATCCACCCATACAAAAGGATAAATAGAGCCCATCCACCACTTCATGTTATTGATAAAATCAAAGATAAATAAACCTCATAAAATACAAAAACATCCTAATTATCAATGCTTGAATTTGAAGAGATACATGCAAGAGCTCATTGATCAAGGCTATATCAAGTTAAAGGAAACACACCCATATCACAAAAAAAACATCAAGATCCCTATCTAAAACATCATCAAACTTTTCCATGACAACCCAAGGTCAAAATTCTTGCATTGATCCCATTAATCCAATTCAAGAACAAAAATCCCCTCAATCACCCATCAACCCCATCCAAAAACTAAACTTCTACCCCTTTTACCTAGCCACCTTTGCTTGGTCTAGTTTCCTATTAAACAAATAATTTAAAAATTCTAATATTTCCCAATAATCTAATTATGGATTTGTGTCTTTCTTTCAAAATAACAAATATCCTGTTGCAAATCAAATGTTCTAAATCATAAAATATCAAGGCAAATAATTAGGCCTTTATGAACAAGGAATCCTCAAATCCATCCATCCATATTTATGCAAACCATGGATTCCATGGCATTGGATATAGATATCTTGATAAGAAAAATAAGGATGTTCCTCCAATGAGTGCTAGGGTCCTTTCTCCCAACATCAAAACAAATCCTTCTCATTGTTCCACCAAGGAAATTGCTACCATTAATCCTTTTATTGATCCTATCACCAATCCTTCCATTGACCTTGTTAGTAATTATTTCATCAACCCCATCATACTCATCACTAACCCTTTCATTTACCCCATCACTAAACTTAGCCATCCACTTCCTTCATCCATCACCTTGGATCAAAAAAATCAAGCACCATTCAATATCTTCCATAATGATGAATCTATCAGCACTTTCATGGAACTTCAAGATCATATCTACTTCAAGGAGCATAAAATAGGCTTTGAGATAGACTTGGGTGCATTAGCATATCCTTAGGAACCCATCCAAATGCATAAATCACTACAACCCAAAAGTTGAAATCCTAATCATTTCAAAGGCCAAAGGCCCAAAAATCTACATGGATCCAAAAATTCCATATGCCTAAAGCCAATCCTTTAAATGAAAAAAATCTAAAATCCCAATATTCAAATTCCTTACATCCAAAATTCTCAAAATCTAAAGTTTATATGGGTTCCAAAATGTAATCTTCCAAATCCAAGCACCCTAAAGTAAAAATTCATAAATCAAAACCCAACAAACAATAGTCTATAATGTCAAAGACCCAAACATTAGAAACTCAACAATATAAAATATATGGAATCTGAATATCAAAAAAACAATATCACAAGTCAAAACATGAAATTTATATGGGTTCCAAAAGCCGGTAATATGGATGCTCAATTCATAACCCAAAGTACCAACATATAAGTATCCTAAAATTTGAAATTCCCTAAGCTCACAAGTCCTAAAACATAAAAAATCCAAAAGTCACCATCACATCCAATCTCAAAACCTAGCATGGTGTGTGAACTCCTTGGTCCTATTTCCCATGGGTCCAAGGAAATTTATGCCTACCTGCATCATTTTATCCTTCCATCCAACTATTTTACATAGCTCAATATCTCATCCTATATACCTATATTACTACATCCCCTTCATAAATTTTTTTTGATGATCACCTTACAACCTCCATCCAACCTACCTCCCACTCAATTTTTCATGAAACCACTCAAGATAATCCCACGTAAAATTCATTGAAGCATGATCCACTTGAAGCGATCTTATACAATGAGATACTATTATCCTACCATAGAAGGAGAAGCTTGAATCCAAAATATACCTAATTTTTTTTAAAAAAAAAACAAGATAAAAATATTTCAATGATAAAAAAAAATCTATGGATCCTTGGGCAAGTACCATGATGAAAACCCATTTATGGGCATCATGTACAAATTTGTTTCCCATGTGTACCCTACACCTAGGGGAAAACATGTTTCATCCATTCATCCTCTTTATCCTTCACAATCACCAGCCAACTATCCATATCATACCATCACATCATCCCATCCATCACATTTGCATCCTCATTCATCATTCCTATCCCCATTCACATTTTTAACCTTGTCAATGAAGGCAACAAGACCTTGAAACATGTTTTTCCAATCCCTTAATATGTCCAAGCATAAGCATATATTAGTGACACAAATGAATAGATCGTATCATTCCTATGTGATGTAGCACTTGGAAATCACACCTTGTATACTCTCTCCATTTCCATATCACATCCTATCCTTCATTTCTCTTCAACATCCTTTCATCCCTCTAAACACTATCACCCTTATTGCTAGAATGGGTTCTTAAATGATTAAAATGTCAACCAATCCTAAGCTACCATGCAAAAAAATTGAATCTTAACATATGATCCAAAATCCTATATTACAAATTCTCAAACCTTTAAGATTGTGACCCCCTACCTAGTACTCAACTCCAATCCATGCTTCCACCTGGCCATCAACCCAAATGCTTCTCATTTCCCAAACACCATACTAGAAACATCATAGAACCATATTTCCAAATCTAGCTGAGCAACCAAACACATATTCAAAAGAATCCATAACTTTTGTCCTTAATCTTGTTGAAATCAAAATCTTTTCTAAATCAATTGATCATCACAACGTCATAATATATTGTTCCCAATCCTTGTATTGTCTTAGGATACATTGTTCCTAAATCAACAATACTATTATCATCATCAAATCACCGAATCATTGTATTTCATCTTGATTTGGGATAAAATATGATTTTTTTATTTTTATAATTTGTGCATGCTTGATTCTTTTATTGTGTGTATGTTGTAATGTCCCCTTTTCTAAAAATAACATTTACTATTTTTAATAAACCCAATTTTCAAAATTGGCAATTGGGACCTACAGATAAATTGAGTAAATTAGATTTTTCAAGATAAATTTACAATTTATCATATTTGGGGAACAAAATAATATTTATTTTAATTTTATTATCATGGGTCCAAATGGGGTGTTGAAAATTGGAAGGATTTGTTTTGGAGCATCTTTGGAAAATTAAGTTACAAAACTTCAATCAACACATGGTAGCTTGCATTAGAGTGGAAGAAATCAATGGACACTTGGCACCAGAGGTTGCATGCACTACATACAAAAGGGAATCTCTCCTTGGTCATAAATTTTGGTCCCTAACTTGGAAATTGAAGATTTTTCAATAAAACATGAATTTGGGCTTCATTTTGGAGGATTCTTGTTACAAATTTTGGTTAAGCGTTTGCTTTTCTTCAGAGGCTGGTAAACCAATGAAGAAAGGATCTCCAAGGCTGGTAAACCAAGGAGATTGAGGCTCAAAGACAATGGTTCCAAGGGTCTCCAGGTGTAACTTCATCCTGAGATTGTTGTTGTGTTGAATGCTCTTTTTTTTTAGACTACAGGAATCAGTTGGGTATTCGTCCCCCTATAAACTGCAATGCACTTGGTAAACTTTTTTCACGTGGCCGGTGGCATTGACGCGACACACCCTCTGGTACCATGGGTTTGGAGGGAGTCTAGACCTCGTGACCTCTTGCCTATAATAAGATGCTTTAGCCAATCGAGTTAGGCCCCCCACCTGTGCTAAATGCTCTTCAATTTGGTAAATTATCTTAGTTTATTTCCAAGAGTTTGGTGTAGTTTGGAGTGCATAGTGTAGATTCTCGAGTTTTAGATTGTTTTGCTATTGTGAGTAGCATATTTTGATGTTATTACAGTATTTATATATTTACTTTTCTATTGGAAAGTTTGTATGAAGATTGGGGTGAGTTTGTGTGGAGATTGCACTAGTTTCAGATGAGTTTTGGGCTTCCAGTTGAGGATCTCTTTGGGTATTTTGTTGCACCTATAGTTTCCTATTACCAATTATTTATGATAGAAAATGATGTAATTTTCATGCTATTATCAGTTTTATATCATTCTACAGAAGTTGCACATCTTTTTGTCTTAGTTCAGAATATTTTGGTGAAGATTTTATCCTACCCGATTTGCATCTATTTCCAGTTTAGTAGAAACAAAGATCTACAAACTTTCCATATTTGTTGTTGTTATTCTTTGTTGTTATCTGATGTATTTAGCAAAAAAATGATGTAATTCCATGTGGAGATATATAATAAATCATTTGGCTTCAGTTGCACATTACTTGAATTCTATTTGGCGCATGTTGGTGTTTATTTCATATTACCTAATTTGTCTGACATTAAGTTTGATAAAAATAATATTTCTAGATTCAAGATAATTTGTTTTATATTATTAATTAGATTTGAGGTTTATTTTAATTTGATACATTACATATGTATTTTTTTGTTTGCATATGTGTGTCAATCATTCGGGTACATTATGACTAACATCATCAGGGCCTTCCTATCATGGTAAGTAAGTTCATTTGACCACTTGGATATTAGCCCCTCACACACTTGGAACATCACCACCTTGGTCCTTACACCTTACTACATAATATCAAGTGCTACAACAAACATCAATTTCTCACTATAAGTTTAACTTATTCTTGCATCCAATTTTAATCACACCAATTCTACATAAAATCTACGATCCTTGTCGCTTATTCTATCATCTTGCCTATCCTCATCCTCATCTCTTTCTTTACTAGCATCATCTCTTCCTTTTCTCACATCCCACTCTTCATACATCTAACCATCATAGGTTCTTCATATATCTTCAAACTCCATCCATCTTTCATCCCTTTGGACCTAGTTCTCCTTTCAAGTGATCACTTGGGTCCTTTCAACCCATTTACTCTCTTGAGGGGGCATTCCTAATCTATTTTATAACATCATTTCCTCTAAATGAATGAGGCATTCTACTACCAATTATATCCTACCAACTGTCTATATTTATCTTCTTTGAAATGACATTTTTTTTGGCTATTGTAGACACATAAAATTGCCGCAAGATCATTCCATACTAAAGTCTCATTGTCACTAATTAATTAAATAATTATTAATTTAGTTCATCACTAAATAAAATTGAATAAATATTATTTAATTATTTATCTAATGCCATGTCTAATTAACATTATTATTTAATTACCTCATTAGACAATATTTTATTATTTAGTTTACCTATATTTTCTCCACCATCCCAAAATAAATGTTTTTCTCTCTCAAATTTTAAATTGACTTTTATGGTTGCAACTAATTATATTTTTAGTAAATGCAACCTTAACCATTCATCTTAAACGAGTTAAACCTAAACCCTTCATTTTTTCCATGATCATAGGAAAGTGCTTTCATTAAATATCCACTATAGATCTCATCTTCAAATCTTCACCGTCTATCCTCACTACCAAAAATATTGAAATTGGTACATCATCCTACACAAAGCAATCAACCAT
>VDFB02280856.1:0-20785 GCA_007258455.2 Sequoia sempervirens | reverse complement strand
TTAGAAGGTTTGCCCTCTTTGGTGGATGTCCTTTAAGTCTTCTTTATCTATGAGTGCCTCTTGTTTTGAGACTAGGGAGTCTATACTCTTCTCTAATCTCTATGTGCCTATTAAGATTTAAGGTAAGCAACTTTTTTCATCCCATATCAGGTTTGTCCATAGCATGGCGCCTTACCTTCAATGGATTTTGGCTGGGGATTTTAATGCCATTTTTGAGCTCATTGAGAAGCGGGGTGGTATTGCAAGATTGGAGGCTTCTATGTCGCTTCTTTAGGATAATATCACGGCTTTAAATCTTGTTGACATCAAGCCGACCAATGGTCAATTTACTTGGAACAATCGAAGGGTTGGGGAAAGTTGCATTGCGGAGCGTCTGGATCATTTTCTGGTTTCCTATTTCTGGGTTGGTGGTCGGTGGTCCTCTAGCTTTGAAATTATGGATTGGTGGGCTTAGATCATTGGCCTATCAAGCTTTCCATTACTTCTGCTCGTGTGCCCTGGTCTCCTTTCAAGTTTTAGCTTATGTGGTTGTGTGACCCCTCTCTGCATGGCCATGTCGCTGACTGGTGGAGGTATGGTAGACCTTCTTATGGTACGACAATGCATACTTTTGCTAAGTTATTGCAATTTATGAAGTACCAACTTAAAGGTTGGAACCATTGATGCTTTGGAAACATTTTTCATGATAAGAGTGTTGCTCAGGTTGAGTTGGATGGTATTACAAGGGTGATTAAGGAGGATGGGGAAACTGAAGATTTGCTTCAGGAGGAGGCTAGGGCTTTGAAGGCGCTAGAGGAGTGTGAGCTGCGGGAGGAAGTTTTTTGGAAATAAAAGGCTTGGATCGAGTGGCTATAGGAAGGCGATAAGAATACAACTTTCTTCTTCAATTCAGTGAAAGCCAAGAGACATGGCAATTCTATTTCTGTTATGGTGAATGACAGGGGGAGAATCTTTCCTCTTTTCAGGAAATCTCGAGTGAGGCTGTGTGGTATTTTGCTTCTTTATTCAGGGAAGTCTCGCAGGGGGGTCACTTAAGGAAGCTCAGGTTCTTTCATGTATTCCACTTGTGGTTTCTAGGGAGACGCAGGTGCATCTTATGGGTGACATTTCTTTGGAAGAGTTGGAGGGGACTTTGTTCCAGACGAAGAAGGGGAAAGCTCTTAGCCCTGATGGCTTCCCGATTAATTTTTTTCAAGAATTATGGGATATTATCAAGTTGGACTTATTGGCAGTTGTTTAAGAGTCATAGAAGAATAAGCAGATGTTCGTGCTCTGAATTCTACCTTCCTTGCTCTCATCCCCAAGTGTGATGGGGTGAATAGGTTAACTCAATTTCGCTCTATTTCCTTGTGCAATGTGATTTATAAAATTATATCTAAATTGATTACTGATAGGTTGAAAAAGTGGCTTATAGTGCTAATCTCTGAGGAACAAAGTGGTTTTGTGGTAGGTAGGCAAATTATGGATGGGGTGGTTATTGCAACTAAGACCTTTCACTTTATGGCTATCTCCAAATATAAGGCGATGTTCATTAAGATGGATATGGCTAAGGCTTATGATAGAGTTCGGTGGTCCTTCCTTCAGAAGGTGCTTGGCGCTTTTGGTTTTGGGGAATACTGGATTCAATGGGTTATGAGATGTGTTACCTCAGTCTCGTTCTTTATGCTTATCAATGGTGAGCATTATGAGCTTTTCGGTGCCTCTCAAGGTCTGCGTTAGGGATACCCCTCTCTCCTTATTTATTTATTCTCCTTGCTAAAGGTCTTGGACACTTGTTGAGAAGGAATGTGGAGTTGGTTCTCATTCAGGGGTGGAGGTGGGGAGGGGATCTATCTCCGCAGTCTCATTTATAGTTTGTGGATGACACCGCTCTAATGGGTTTGGCTACTATTAGGGAAGCTTCAAATTTGCGCAGGTTGTTGGATGTTTATCTTGTTGTTTTAGGACAGCTGATTAATGAGGATAAGTCCTCTATATTCTTCTTCAATACTTCGGAGCCCATTCAGAGGCGGATTGCTCATATCTTGAGATTTCAGATTGGGGCTCTCCCTTTGACCTACCTTGGTATTCCTATTTCGGTGGGAAGGTTGCCCAGGGGTTCTTGGCAGAATTTTCTAGAAAAATTTTGTGTGAAAGTGAATCATTGGACACACAGGTGGCTATCTTTTGTTGGTCCTATTCAGTTACTCAAGTATGTGGTGCAGGCCCTCCCCATTTATCGTTGCATGATCTAGGTGGCTCCCATGGGTTTTGTTAAGGAATTAGATTCTCTAGCAAGACAGTTTTTATGGCCTAGTAGCTTGATATCCTCTAAATGGAGTCTTGTCAGATGGGATGTTGTTTGTATCCTGAAGCAGTTGGGTGGTCTTGGATTAAGGCAGTCTATTGTGTCTGGGGTGGCATTGGCTACTAATTGTATTGGAGGTGGTGTGTGGAACAAGATCGGATCTGGGCCGAGATTTTATCCCTTAAGTATTTCCCTGGGATCCCTTGGATGGATATTCCTCATTATCCCCTTGTGGGGAAAGGTTCGGTGATTTGGGGTACGCTCAAAAAAGGGGTTGCGCTCATCAAGGAGGGCTTATTTTGAATTTGCAAAAGAGGGATGGAGGCGAATTTTTGGTCTAACTCTTGGGATGGATTCCCTCCCATTGTTTCTCAATTTCCTAATTTGTTGACTCTGTGTTAGAGGTTCCTGGAGGCTGGTTGGTCGAGGGTGAGTGACTTTAAGTCCTTTTCATCGCATGGTCAGTTGGAGGAGGCGAGATGGACGAACTCTAAGGAGTGGCCTGCTATTGGTATGGAGGAAGATTTTGTTGAGCTTTAGAATATCCTTGTTAGTAGACGTTGTAGTTCCCTCCAGGATGGGGATGTTTTGGCCTGGTCTCCTAATCCTAAGGGTGTCTATACTATCTCTTCGAGATATCATGGGTTATTATCCCAAAGGTTGGATGCAGTGGAGGTTCACTGGTGGAAGAATGTGTGGAACAAGTTCTCTTGGCCAAAGTGCAATTGCTTTATTTGGACTTTGGGGTGGAATAGATGCTTGACTTTGGATAATATTAGGAAGAGGGGGTTCTAGGGCCCTTCTATCTATGTTTTGTGTGAAGCTGGAGAGGAGGATTCTTCTCACTTATTTTTTCGTTGTCCCTTTGTTGTGCATCTTTGGAATTCTTGGTGGGGTGTCTAGAAAAGCCCTTGTGTTCATGTTTCCTCCATGGTGAATTTTTGGAGTAGTTTGGGTAGACCTCCTACTTCAGCTTCTTTCTTGTAGGTTGTGTGGTATGTTGGGCCTACCTTCATGTTATGGCAGATCTGGTTGGAACAGAATCGTAGAATTTTCCATGGCGAAAAGATGTTAGTTCAACAAGTTTGGCAAATAATTTTAGGTATGATTCAAGAGACTATGGAGGCTAAGTGTGAAGTGGAGTTCCCTTTGGAGAGAAGGGATGTTGAGATGGTGGATAGACTGGGGATTCAGAGATTGTCTTTGGCGTCTGCTTGTGTCAGGAGAAGAAGGAGGGTGAAAAATAAAGATCAAAGGATGGGAAGTTGGTTGCTCCCTTCGGTTGGCATTTTGAAGATCAATACTGATGGTTCCTCAAGAGGCAATCCTGGGCCTACTGGGATTGGTGGTGTTGGCAGGGATTTTTCAGGCTCGGTGATTTTCTTCTTTGTTGTTCATGAAGGGATGCAGACTATCAACCTTATGGAAGGTTTGGCGATCCTTTACGCTTTGGAAAGGGCTTATGCTTTGGGATGGTGCAAGGTGATCTATGAATCTAATTCACAAGTTTTGGTTAATTTAATCAATGAATGAAAGGTATCTGATGTTAGTTGGCAGTTGGCTATGATGGTGCAGTAGGTCCTGCAGATTAGCTCTTTGATGAAGTTGGTGTCTTTCATCCATATTCTGAGGGAGTGGAATAGGGTTGCTGATTGTTTAGCCAAGTGGGATTTTGAGCATTTAGATGGTTGGAAGGTTGAGGAGTGGTAGCAGGTTTCTCCTGAGCATCATCATGACTTGGATGGGATTCTTGCTAAAGAGGCAACTGGTTATGACCTAGGTTGATGTGGTTCTGGCTTTGTTTGGCCGTTTCTTGATGGCTATTGGGGCTTTGGCCCTTTTATTTCTTGTATTGCTCTTTCTTGATTATCAATAAAGTTTTTACCCCTTTGGTTTAAAAAAATAAATAAAATTATTAGATAAGTTTTATATTTATATAATTATCATTTTTTTCTTCTAATTATATTATTTATTTATTTATTTAGTTTGATATTTCTAATATTTATAATTTTAATATATAATTATTTTATATAAGATTATTGATTTTTATATATAATTAAGATAATATTAATATAAGTGCATGTAACTATCTTTGATTCCATTAAACTAGAATATAGGCATGAATCCTACAATTTAAATTATAATGATTAATATATTATTTACATAATTTTAATAAAAAAATAACATTAATGTGACATTTTTAAATTATTTGTTAGTACTATAATTAACAAAATTAACATTTAATTTTATTCACATTAATAAAATTTGCATTTATTTTTATTAAATTTAAAATATTATAACTAAAATACTATAAAGGCAAGTACTAGCCACTATGTGGCACTTGTTATCATTATTTTTATCGATTATCATTATTATTATTAATATTCATTGTTGTTTTATTATTATTCATTAAAATTTGATCCATTATCATTTTATTAAATATTTTTTTATTATTTAGTTAAAATAATTAATTTTTCAAATTTAAATAGATTAATTAAATTCTTAATATCTATCTATTTTTCATCAAATAATTTAATAAATATCAAATTTCATCTCATATTTTTCAATTATCCATTAATAAATCAATAAATCCATAAATTCCACCTCACAAACTAACTATTCAATCAAAATAGTTAACTCCCGAATAAATTCAACCCACTTATCAACTACCACTTGCACCTAAAGGAGGTTCAAAGATTACATCGATAGAAAACTATATGTATGTTAATATGTTAGAGAGTATGTGTTTGTACATGGATGCGTTGCAAATTCTAGTTGTGTGTGGTTGGATTAAACAATTAATAATAAGTGTTAATAATGGAATGAAATAAACATAGATAAATCTAGATTTTTTCCTTAAAAAAATTAAGTATTATCTAATTATGAAATATTTGCATACATGTTTAAACATAAAGCAATGCAAATGAAAAAATAAAGTTGTCATCAAATTGACAAAAAACACTACAAATGAAAATAGAATGTTCCCATCTAGTTGTCAAATCAATATTTATCTAGCTTTTATGTGATAAGTGAGCTTTGGAGGCTTTTACCTAATATTTTGGAGGCTTTTACCATTAAAGAGCAACTATTTTACCATTAAGTGGTAGTTGAAACTTGTTTCTAATGACTCAATAGTGGTTTGCAGGTGTGAGACTTCTTTTAGGCTAAAATCTCACACTATATGTAGTTTATCAGTTAATTAACTTAGTCAAATCCTCCATCAAATCACTTAACTCCTCCATGCACCCAATCAACTCACCCATCTATTCTCCATACAATTTGTTAATTCAATTGTATCCACCAATCATGTTAGGTAACTCATCAACTGAGTTAACAAATCAATCAAATGAACTAACTCAGTAATCACAAAATTAAATTAAAATTAGAATTAAAGTAACTTTCATTTCACCTAAGCTTGCCGCTTCTCCTCATCGGCTCCATCAATCTTGGATCAAACATATGATCTAAGATTCAATCTAGACCATTCATTTCTCTCTAAAAAAATTATAAATGTATCATCAAACCATTCTCTATATCAGTAATCAAAAATACAAACTTATGTCATTAATCTGACAATCTACGAAATGTTATCATTATGATAATGAAACAAGCACCCATATATCATAATGAGCATGTTCATGTAACATTCAATCAAAGGTTTGCATGAGTTAGAATAAATTATTTTTAATTTTAGTATTTGGTTATAATTTGCATGCATTCACTTTGGTGAACGCAACACATGAATAGAACCTTTATCTAAAAAAATTATGGAATCAATCTACACTAACTTGGAGATCTATTATGACCTCTTGTGTGAATGTGGTCTACATCTATGTTTTAAACAAATATTTTAATGTCATTTTTTCCAGTGGCTTATTGGTTGTGATTACATGGAAAAAGCATGAGTTGCAGAAGGATCAAGCTCAATCACTTCCAATGGAATGATAAGACAATCATCAATTAAAGGAATTCATTAATGAAGGATTCACAATGATGAAAAGGATACCTAATTGATATAATAGAGGTTTAATTAAATTTAATTATGTAGGGGAAAAGGGATATGTCAACTCACATTGTCTAAGAAATAGAGTTCAATGTTTCTACCAAGGTGCTCTTTATTTAATTCTTGATTTTTTTGCACAACTAAACACATAGATGATAATGCATATTTTAGAAGATCATATTTAAAAGGCATTCAATATTTAATGAGTTTTTTTTTATTAAATTTACAATCTTCGAGGTCTTTTATATTGGTTTTACTTATCCATTGCAAATCACATCCAATCATAATCTTTAGAATCTTTGTATAACTAAACACGTAGATAATAACACTTATTTTATAAGATTGTCTTGTAACAATTGACTATCAAATGAGTTTTTTATTGGTCATATTCATAATGTTTAGAATCTCTTACAATGGTTTTAATCATCCACTTCAATCAATGTTTTAGAGTGGAGAATACCTTCACTTGTAGTCGTCCACTACAAATCGCTAGACTTGATCCTTAGGTCTCATGCATAAAACAAGTTTTAAAGTGTATACCAATATTTTTTTGTACAAATCTTGTTTAAAAAGTTTTAATTTAAAAACAAATTTTAGGTCATTGAACCATTCCTTGTACCATGCTTACAATCCTTACACACCTCATGCTTGCATGCAAATTGTAAACTATGACCAATATTTTCCTTTAAAATGCTACACAAATCTTGTCTCAAGTTGAAGAATCTAGTTGAAAAAATAATGATAGGGAGACTAGGTTTAGTTATTCTCATTATCTTGTTTTTAAAAATCAAAAACAAAATTAAATTATATCTTGATAATATTTTTCATAAAATAAATACATTGTTGTTGTCTTTTGTGATATTATTTCTAATATGACTAACAATTAGGTTTATTTGCTTAACAATGCTAAGGATGCTAGTGTGGACTAAGTTGTGAAGAAGATGGGTCTTGATGGTCTCTTTACTTGAGTTTTGGCTTTGAATATTATTATGAATGGAAAACTCACTAGGACACAATGTGGTGTCTGATTATTTCCAGGTGTTTGTGGGCTTACCAGTCATTAGTGGAGATGCACCGACATCTGCAACTCCAACACTTGAGGAATAGAAAAAAATGAGTTAATTCAAGAAATAATTATGGAGACAAAGTTAAAACAATAGGATCAATTTTAGTTGGTTGCAACCTAAATATAATATGCAGTGATCTTTTTCTACTAATTAAAACAACACTTTAATTATGATTGATAATATTACATACAACAAGATAATTGATATAAAATATACGTTTAATATCAATAATTATTGAAGAGCCCAAATAAATGAGAGAAGGGTGAGTGGATGGGGTTGGGTGGATGGACACAACGTTGCGTGGAGTGCTCATGAGGTGCCTTTTCCCATTACAACTCTTGCATTGATCAAACTCTTGGCCTTTAAGCATTGGTTGTTGTGGAGAATTTTTGTGCATGTGATTTATGTATTTTAGTTTTCTAGCACTTGTATTTTTTGGATTTGTATTTTTCACCAAGCTTATTATGTGGCATCTACGTCATATTCTTGTTATGAGAGGTGGGTGTTGCTTCTCTTCCATGTTTTCAATTTGTGGAGACCCTTCTAGGTGTGGTGGTGGGTGTTGCTTGTATGGTAGCCCTTGGGGATCTAGAGGACCCTCCAATTTCATCCTTTAAAGATGTGTTAAATGGAGTTAAGTCTTCTTTGGTGGAACATGAACATATATTCAAGTTTCTTATGCATGCAACCAAGGAATCAAGAAACGCTCAACTCTTGGAGCCTCGTCCTTGATCTAATGGTTGTTTAGAAAAATGCAAAGATCGCCTTGTTGTGGTGATGAATCCTGATTCCATACATAAGGAGGTTTTATATTAATCAAAACATGCATTAATCTACAAATTCATGGGTCTTTATATTTCTATGGCTTTTTTGGAGGCATGGATCAAAAAATTGGAACCTAAATGGAGATATAGAAATCATATTAGTCATGAATGGGTACAATTTTTGTTGTTATGTCCTCATGAATGGCTAATTGAGACTTGATTTTTGGAGGAGATCCCTATTTTCATAACCAATCATGGTTATTCATCAAACCTTGGCATGTTGGATTTATTTTGTCGAAGGAACTCCCATCCAATATTCCTATGTGGGTTCACCTTTCCTGACTTCTAATATAATTTTTGTGCTAAGATATCTTGCATGTTATTGTGATTATTACTGGGAGACCCTCGGGCCATTCGTTCCAAACCCTTGACTAGAATTTTGTAACCTTTGCTTGTTTTTATGTGGAATTCAATTTGAAGAATCATTTTTTAGATTCGATAGAAATTGGGTTAGGCAGCTTGAATTGGGTTCAGTGAATTGATTATGAAGCTCTATCCTTTTATTGTTGTGCATGTCATGAATATGAACACCTTAGAGGATTTTTTCAAATATGGGACCTAGATTCTAGGAGACCCTTCGTGTGGTACAATCATTCAAAGATATAACAATGCTCTAGTTTCCATTACTTTTGCTTGGGGGGGGGGGGCGTGCAGGGGGTAGTTAAATTCCTTCCTAGATATTAATCTTGAAGGTTTCAATCACTTTTCCTTGCTCTTTTCTAATCAAGTTCTTCAATATTTGGAGAGAGAGAGAGTCATTCTTGAGTGCATCCCTTCATTGGTATCTAAATACATGAACATTTCTCTCATGTCACCTATCATTCTAAAGGAAGTGGAATTTGTTGTGTTCTAGATTAAAAAAAAAAGGTAAGCCTCTTGGACCTAATGGCTTTCCCATTGAATTATTTTAGGATTTTTGGGATATTTTGAAGGATGACTTGCTTGAAGTTATTTGCAAGTCTCAAATTAATAGAAAAATACTCAAGGCCATCAATTTTACTTTCTTAGTGCTCATTCCTAGAAAAAAGGTGCCTAATCCTTACTCTTTTTTTCCTATTGCACTTTGCAATGTTACTTTCAAGATAATCACCAAAATTATTGTAGAACATCTAAAGAAGTGTTTTCCCTTCTTGACCTCTTTCGAGAAAGGAGGTTTTGTGTTGGGTTGCTAAATTCTAGATGAGGTTATCATGGTAACAAAGACCATTCACTCTATGCATGCTTCCAAGGAAAAGGTTGTGTTCATCAATTTGGGTATGTCCAAGGCTTGTGATAGAGTTAATTAGGGATTTCTTTGAAATATCATGTTGGTTTTTTGTTTTCTCCCAATTTAGGTCAACTGGGTCATTCATAGTGTTGATTAATGGAATTCCCTCTTCCCTTTTTCTAAGTTCCATGGGAATTAGTCAAGGAGATCCTTTATGTCCTTATTTATTTATCCTAATGGTTGAAGGCCTTGAAATATTTTTGAAATGGTATATAGTGAGACAGTGTATTTACAAATAGATTTAGAATCAGAATTTTGATTCCCATTCTCATCTCCAATTTGTGGATGATATTGCTCTTATGGGTCTAGCTAGGGTAAGGGAGCAACTAATTTCATGGAAGTGTTAGAATTTATACTTTTTCCTCTAGTCAATAAATTAATGAGGAAAAAACTAGAATTTTCTTTTTCAACAATTTTGAGTGTATTCAACACAAAATTGTATATATTTTATGCATTCAAAGTATTTCTCTACCTGTGGAGTACCTTAGAATTCCCCTCTCCATGGGGAGCCTCAAAAGAGACCAAAGGAAGAAAATTTTAGATTGGTTACACAGAGGGTGAGCCATTAGACTTTCCAATGACCCTCCTTTCCTAGTTATTTGACTCTACTAAAATATATCTCACAAGCTCTTCCTATTTATATATTCCTTATTTTGTTGGCTCTCAAGTATTTTCTTAAGGAATTTGATGGTCTTTCAAGGAATTTATTATGGTCAGGTAATCTTGAAAGTAAAAAGCGAAGTTTGGATAACTGTAAAGAAAATCAGATGCAGAAACAATTCTCCTAATGTCAATACCTCAGAGAAGAATGTAGATATACTTTTAATTTTTCAATTTTAGTTCAATTAAGATGCACTATGAAGTAGATAACAAAAACAAAGTATTTGAAAATCACACAAGAACACCAAATATACGTGGGAAAACCCTTACGGGAGAAAAACCCACCACACCAAGAGAAATCACTTCATCTTACAGTAATGGAGATTACATACAAATGTCAGACTTATCTTTCTGGTGTCTTTTTACAGTAGCATTCACCATGAACAATCTTGTACAGAAACCTTCAAATTACAGTCATTACAGATTATATTACATTTACCGATCATACAACCACCCAGCAATTCGTCGATCTAACCAACCGATCACAATCTACAATCACAGAGTATAACCATGTTGTTCCATATCCATCGAGCTTCCTCACATAACCATCACAACAAACTGTCTCCCAATGGTTCCAATTCAGCTCCTCTGATTGGTTGAATACCAGCCACGTAGATAGTCATCACTCGGTCAGAAGAAACCAACTTTGTTGGCATCTTGGTGAGACACTAACAATGTCTCGTCGATGCCACAAAGTCTTCATATCGATGTCGCCAAGAGTCGTTTCCATCGGCAATAGGTTTCACCGAGCTTACAACTAGTATCAGCTTCAGTTTTCCTTTCGACAAGACTATCGCTCTCGCCAAGACATCTCAACAAGCCTTCTTGTGTTACACTGAGTTTAGGAGACTATCGCTAAGACTTCCTTATGTCGCCAGGACCTCACACTGACGTTCTCCACATGTATCGCTATCGCCCAAACTCATCGCTTTCGGTGAGACGTCATACAAAAGCTCCACAAGTCACATAGACGTGAGTTTTCTATTCGGCAAGAGTATCGTTCTTCGCCAAGACCTCGCACTGAGTCACCACAGGTTATACCGAAGTCGTATGTTATATCGAGCTCCAAAGAATAGTCGGTGAGACTTTACAGCTTCGTCGAGAGTTCTTATCGAACATATATATGTTACACCGAAGACCTCTCATCATCGGCGAGACTCACCAAAGTCGCTGGGACTTCTTATCGAAACTATCGTTGTTACTTCGATGAACCCAAATGCATTCCTGTCAGCAAGACTTTAATTATTTGCTGAGACATCATAGCGAGAACTCATTAGTTATCTCAAAGACTCCAAGTGTGTCCCCGTCGGCAAGACATTAGCTTTTGCTGGGACTTCACACCGAACAAAGCTTTTCGGCCAAAGAGTCTTCCCAATATACGATTGAATGGCCTATCAGCCAAAGATCTACACAGGCGCTAAGAGGTCACACCGAAAGCAACCTATCACAACGACATGATCCTTCGGTGAGACAAAGACTAGATCATAGCGACCTGTACAAAACGTGATGTTCCAAACTGCTAGTCGGCCAGACATAAGAACTATCACACTGACTTGGATCCAATGGAGGTTTCAGCCTATGATGATTGAGGCATACTTTTCCAAAAATCTCCCACTTGATGAATATCACACAAGAACCTCCAGAGCACAATAAAACTTAATGAAAATCATGGGCACTAAGGCCCATCGAACTGGCACACCACCTGAACTTGTATGTGCTCACTGGCTTCATCAATGAATCTGCAACATTCTCAAGAGTATCAACCTTTTCCAAACTGACCTTTCCATCCTCCACCATATCTCATACAAAGTGGTACTGTACATCAATATGTTTCGTCCTGACATGGAAAGTTGGATTCTTTTCCAGACAAATTGCACTCTGACTGTCACAAAAAATAGTTATTTCCCCTGCACAAAACCAATGTTAGAACACAAAAATTTCAACCAAACTACTTCTTTACAAGCATGAGTAGCTGCCATGTATTCAGCCTCCATAGTGGACAAAGCGACTATAGCCTACCGCTTACTCATCCAACTCACTGCACCACCATTCAACATGAAAATGTATCCACTAGTGGACCTCCTGTTGTCAATGTCCCCTGCCCAATCAGAATCTACATATCCATGAATGCTAAGAGTCCTCTGTGATTCAACCAAGTTCCCATGGTAACACAAGGCAAAATCTGAAGTTCCCTTCAAATATCTAAACACTCTCTTCACAGCATCCCAATGCATTCTTCCTAGATTTGCCATAAATCGACTAAGAACTCCCACTGCTTGGGCAATGTCTAGCCTTGTACAAACCATTGCATATATGAAACTTCCAACCGCACTAGCATAGGGTACACTGGTCATGTCCTCCATCTCAGTAGGAGATTTTGGACAATCCTCAACAGATAGCTTCATTCCCTGCAAGACTGGAACCACTAGTTGTTTGCAATCATTCATACAAAATCTCTCAAGAAAAGTCCTGATATACTTACTTTGACTGAGCCATAGTTCTCTATTCTTCCTATCCCTGGTTATCTCCATCCCTAGAATATACCTTGTTGCACCAAGATCCTTCATTTCGAACTTAGCAGACAACTGAGACTTAAGATCATAAATCATTAGCTTACTATTGCCTATGAACAACATATCATCAACATAGAGAGTAATAATAACTATTCGATCACTTTCAGCTTTATAATATACACAGTGATCAGATTTTGATCTCGCAAATCCCAAAGACAATACAAAAGTATCAAATTTCTGGTACCACATTCTAGGTGACTGCTTTAACCCATACAAAGACTTTTTTAATTTGCAAACTAGTTTTTCTTTACCTTTCTCAACAAAGTGCTCAGGCTGGGACATATAGATTTCTTCTTCAAGATCACCATGAAGAAATGTTGTCTTCACATCCATCTGTTTGACCTCTAAGTCATACGCTGCTGCAAGTGACAAAATAAATCTGATAGATGTTAGCTTTGCTACAGGAGAAAATATTTTCCCATAATCGATTCCCTCTACCTAGGAATAACCCTTTGCAACCAGTCTTGCCTTGTACTTTTCTACACTACCATCCAGACCAATTTTCTTCTTAAATACCCATTTGCAGCCAACAACCTTTCTGCCTTTAGGCAAGGGCACCGGACTCCAGGTTTCATTCTTTTCTAATGATGCCATCTCTTCATTCATAACTTCCAACCAAGAGTCTGAGTCAGACATTTTAAATGCCTCTTTTACAGTCCTAGGCTCATCAGTGCTAGAAAGCAAAGCATAGGCACAAGTAGAATCAATCAAAGAGAACCCATACTTATTTGGTTGTTTTCTTTCATGGGTTGACCTCCTCACTTGTTGAGGCTGAGGTTCTTCTTCTTCAAAACTTTCAGAATTGCTTGAGCTCTCCTCGGTTTCAGGTACATTTTGAATTTTGAATTCCTCTTTCTCTGGTGTAAGAGGAATTAAAGCTACATCCTTATTGTTTTCTGACTTTGTCTCTAACTGCAGATCCAAAGTGGAAGGTTTCAGCTCACAAAAGATTACACTTCTGCTATATACAACCTTCTTTGTATTAGGATTCCAAAGCTTGTATCCTTTTATGACAACACTATAGCCAATAAAAATACATTTGGCAGCCTTGTTTTCCAGTTTAGATCTTTTCACATCCGACACATGAGCATATGCCTCATAGCCAAAAACACGAACATGTCTAAGAGAGGGATTCTTACCAGACCACGCTTCCAAAGGTGTTTTCTCAACAAGAGCAGAATTTGGAGAACAATTTATTAGGTAACTTGCAGTAGATACAGCCTCAACCCAGAATTTCTCCTCCAAGCCAGCAGTACTGAGCATGCTCTGTGGTTCTTCCATTACCGCCCTATTGAATCTTTCACAACTCCATTCTCACGTGGAGTATAAGGTGTAGTCTTGTGTCTTTTAATTCCATGGTCTTTACAAGATTCTTCAAATTCATCGTAACAAAATTCACCACCATTATCACTCCCCAAGCATTTTATTTTTCTACCGCTGATTTTCAACAAGATTTTTAAATTTTAAACCGACCTAACACTTTTGATTTACTTTAGAAAATATACAAATGCTCTTCTTGAGTAATCATCGATAAACGACACATAGTATCTTGACTTAGACAAAGAAGGAACATCCACTTGACCAAACACATCTGAATGAATATAATCTAGCAGGCTAGAAGATTTATGAGGACTGGAATAAAAAGAAACATGGTGCTGCTTTCCATCTATACAATGCTTACAGAATTCAAATTCAAGATTACAATCTTCAAGCCCCTCAACCAGGTTTTTGTTCTTCAAGGTTTTTAAACCTTTTTCTCCTATGTGGCCTAACCTATGATGCCAGAGCATAGTCTTCTTTGCTGGAAGTTTTACTTCCATAGAGTTTACATAATTAGGGATATTTCCCTCTTTACCTCCACGAGTAGCTTTTAGTGACTTTCCAAATACTGTTACATTGAATAGTATGTGCATCCAGCTTGTACAGGGTACCAATTGAACACCTGTAGCCAACACCATTGAACCTCTAGTCATCTTGCAGCCATTTCCAGAGAACGTAACTTGTACTCCAATATCATTTAGCATACTTATAGAAAGTAAGTTTCGAGCTAGACCTGGTATATGCATTACATTATTGATTCCCTTCACTCTGCCATCGGGGAATTGTATTCTAACTCTTCCACGACCAACAATCTCTAAAGTTGAATCACTTGCCAAGTACACCTTTCTACCATTATATTCTTCATACTTCGTGAACCATTCTCTATGAGATGTCATGTGGAAAGATGCTCCAGAATCAATCAGCCAAACATCATCTGATGCCTGAGTAGCCAAAGTTGCAATGAAGGCGTCACCATCACTAAGAGAAGAACCATTATCGAAAGAGACCTTCTTCTTTTTCTCCTCTTTACAATCCTTTCGGACATGACCAGGTTGCCCATAGTTCTAGCACTTCACCTTGGACATTTTTCTAGGAGACTTTGATCTCCCCTCTGATTTCAATTTGGACTTCTTGTCCTTCTTCTTGCCTTTCTCTTTCGGTCTTCCTCTGACAGCAAGAGCTTCCTTCACCATCTCAAAAGATTTCCTTCTCATCTCTTCTGACAGTAAAGAACCAACAACATCTTCCATCTTGAAGCTGGATGTTGTACTCTCAATAGCCATCACTAGATGATCCCATGAGTCTGGCAAAGAACACAATAATAGCATACAACGATCCTCTTCTTCAATTTTTACACCAACAAATGTCAATTGAGCAATCAACATATTAAATGCGTTCAAATGATCAACTACAGACCCTCCTTCCTACATTCTCAAAGAATACAACTTCTTCCTTAGGAACAGTTTATTCACCAAGGACTTTCCCTGATAAATAGACACTAGTCTCTTCCACAAAGAAGAGGCAGTCTTCTCCTCATGCACATTTAGAAGAACTGAGTCTGCCAAACAGAGCCTTATCAGCCCCTTAGACTTCCTATCTGCAAGGTCCCAATCTTCTTGCTTCATGCCTGTAGGTTTAGTTCTAGACACTGCAAGCCACAGATCACGATCAACCAGAAGATCTTCCATCTTGAGTTTCCACAACTCAAAGTTACTGCCGTTGAACTTCTCTATTTCAAAATTTCCAGGTGTGCTAGCCATCTCAACCTGTAAGTAGAAATAACAAACTCTATAAGATTCCCATTGAACATAATTGACTCAAAAAACCCAATGTACCCACAAGGATAACACAACTGGCCAGGCTTTGATACCACTTGTAAGGAAAATCAGATGCGGAAACAATTCTCCTAACGTCAATACCTCAGAGAAGAATGTAGATATACTTTTAATTTTTCAATTTCAGTTCAATTAAGATGCACTATGAAGTAGATAATAAAATCAGAGTATTTGACAATCACACAAGAACACCAGATATATGTGGGAAAACCCTTACAGGAGAAAAACCCACCACACCAAGAGAAATCACTTCGTATTACAGTAATGGAGATTACATACAAATGTCAAACTTATCTTTCTGGTGTCTGTTTACAACAGCATTCACCATGAACAATCTTGTACAGGAACCTTCAAATTATAGTCATTATAGATTAGATTATATTTACTGATCATACAACCATCCGTTGATCCAACCAACTGATCACAATCTGCAATCACAAAGTATAACCATGTTGTTCCATGTCCGTCGAGCTTCCTCACAGAACCTTCACAATGAACTGTCTCCCAATGGTTCCAATTCAGCTCCTCTGATTGGCTGAATACTAGCCACATAGATAGTCATCGCTCGGTCAAAAGAAACCAACTTTTCTGGCATCTCGGTGAGACACTAACAGTGTCTCGCCGATGCCACAAAGTCTTCATATAGATGTCGCCAAGAGTCATTTCCATCGGCAAGAGGTTTCACCAAGCTTACAACTAGTATCGGCTTCAATTTTCCTTTCAGCAAGACTATCGCTCTCGCCAAGACATCCCAACGAGCCTTCTTGTGTTACACCGAGTTCAAGAGACTATCGCTAAGACTTCCTTATGTCACCAGGACCTCACACTGACGTTCTCCACATGTATCGCTATCACCCAGACTCATTGCTTTCGGTGAGATGTCATACCGAAGCTCCACAAGTCACATAGACGTGAGTTTTCCATTCGGCAAGAGTATTGTTCTTCGCCAAGACCTCGTGTCGAGTCACCACGGGTTATACCGAAGTCGTATGTTATACCGAGCTCCAAATAATAGTCGGCGAGACTTAACACCTTCACCGAGAGTTCTTATCGAACATATATATGTTACACCGAAGACCTCTCATCATTGGCGAGACTCACCAAAGTCACTGGGACTTCTTATTGAAACTATCGTTGTTACTCCGATGAACCCAAATGCATTCCCATCGGCAAGACTTTAACTATTCGATGAGACATCATAGCGAGAACTCATTAGTTATCCCGAAGACTCCAAGTGTGTCCCCATTGGCAAGACATTAGCTTTCGCTGGGACTTCACACCGAACAAATCCTTTCGGCCAAAGAGTCTTCCTGATATACGATTGAATGGCCTATCGGCCATAGATCTACACAGGTGCTAAGAGGTCACACTGAAAGCAACCTGTCACAACGACATGATCCTTCGGTGAGACAAAGACTAGGTCACAACGACCTGTACAAAACATGATGTTCCAAACTGCTAGTCGGCCAAACATAAGAACTGTCACACCGATTTGGCTCCAATGGAGGTTTCAGCCTATGATGATAAAGGCATACTTTTCCAACAATAACTAGGATCTAGTTTGTAGCCCTAAAAAAGTTGGTGGCCTTGGTTTGTGACAATCAAAGCTCAATTGTCAAGCTTTAATTGCTAAACTATAGTGGATATGGCTCAAAAACCTAGATAAACCATGGGCAATAATTATTAACTTTAAATATTTGTGTGGGGTGGATGATGTTGATATTCTACGGATAGAGTTAATTGATCCAAGGGTTTCATAATTTGGAGCACTCATAAAAGAGGGGTCATGCTTATTAATGAAGGTCTTTTTTTGGATAGCTAATAAGGGCAACAAAGATTTATTCTAGAGTGAGCCTTGGGATAATTTCCCCCCTATTTTATCTTCATTTCCTCATCTTTAAGGTCTCAGTGACATTTTCCAAGATGTTGGATGGTCCAAAGTTCTAAATTTTAAGCTTTTCATTCAATTGGGGAGATCCCTTATTCAACAGTGGAAATATCCCCAAAGTTGACCTAGTGGTGGATCAGAGGACGACCATAATACTTTGGCATATATTCTTGCTAAGAGGCCTTGTTTCTCTCTAGAGGAGTCAAAAATTATTGTCTAGGGCGATGATCTGAATGGTATGTCTTCAGTTCTCTTGGCTATCATGTTTTAGCTGCACAAAGGACAGGGAATGTTGAGTTTCCATGGTGGCAAAGAATTTCAAATGATTTTGGCTAACCTAAGTATAAATTTTTCATGTGACTATTAAATCTTAATAAATATCTCACTTGAGAGAACATCAGGAAGAGGGGATTCTTGGGGCCCTCTATTTGCTTCCTTTGTGGTAGTCATGAAGAGACCTCTAGTTAGTTGTTTTTAAATGCCCTTTTCCTTTGGAAATTTGAAGCTTATGGTGGAAGGTTTCAAAAAGAGCATTTGTTCATGCTACTTCTTTGGATGATCTTTGGAATAGTATGGGAAGATCACCAACATTTGATTTCTATCTTTTGGTTGCATGGGATATTGGTCCTTCCTTTATTTTGTGGCAAATTTGGTTGGAAAATTTTGAAAAATCATATTATGGTGTGCTTTGACTAGTGCAATTAGGGGAAATTTTCAGCTTTTTTATTATGTTTTCATGCTTTGTATCATGTTGTACCGATAAAGTTCCTTTACAACCTTGTGTTATGTTGGGCATTCCTTATGTTTATGTTTTTACAACATCGTTCCCACCAAATTCCCATGTGACTTTATCAAATGTTGGAATAACCTTCTTATTTGTTAAAGCATTCCTATGTTTGGAATTCGAAGTCACCTTGGTTCCTCATACCCTAGTGCATAATATCCCATGCTATATCAAATTAAGTGCTCACTACATGGTAGTTCTGATTTGACACTTCAAATCTCCCTATCCATTTATCCTACATATTTATAATCCATTCGTCCTCTATCCATATCCCCCATCCACCTATCCTACAACATTTTCCTCATCCCACTTAATCCTATATTTTATGTGGACATGCATCCTTATCCATGATTTTATCTATCCTCTCATCTTTCTCTCAAAATAATCATATGCATCTCATCCCTCCTAATAATTTCATCATCCCTTCACTCCTTTTAGGCTAACATTGACTTATTATTCTAAGCATCTTTTCATCCATCCTAATAATTTCATCATCCCTTCACCCCTTATAGGATAATATATATTTGTTAGTATAAGCATATTTTCATCCATCCTAATCATTTCATTATCCCTTCACTCCTTTTAGGCTAATATAGATTTTTTATTCTGAGCATATTTTCATCCATCCTAATCATTTCATTATCTCTTCACTCCTTTTAGGATAATATAGATTTGTTAGTCTAAGCCTCTGAAACATAGGGAAATAGATCCCCCAAAAATGGAATGGCAAAAAAGAAGGTATGATGCACCTATCTTCCTTAGCTCATTAGGAAAAAGAGATACCTTAGGGCAATATTGACTTTCAACCCTTGGGTGAGTCAATCTTAATGGAGATCTTGCTATTTTCCTTGACTTAGGACAAGGTAAATCAACCTGAAATGCACTTTTGGGAGATGAATGAAAAATACTGAATGAATGCAATTATACAATGTAACACATGAAACCTCTAATTTAAACCTTAATCTGATAGAATCCATAAAGTTTTAATAGATCTAAGAAGGATGTAATTTTTTGCACCTATAACAAAAAGGTTTTGTTGAATGTCCTCCTGGGAATCATTCACCCGAGGGTGAATGAGTCTTGCTACAAAGGTTGAAAATCTGATTTTATAGTCCTCCACTCCTAGGTTTACACTCTCTATTCCTTCAGGTTTCACAATAAAAAATTTAGGGTTAAATTTTGAAAGTGAGTTTCCATGGCTTGATGATAAGTTGACAACTTCTACAATTTTTCACTTTTGATAGATCTTCAATCCTTCTTCAACCTAAGATCTGCAAAACACACAAGAGAGAAAAATTGTTTGTTTTTGGTGAATGGGGGTTTTCCTTGGTCAAGCCCCGTTTTGGTAATTAAACCTTGAAATGAAATGAAACATGAATGGAAGGAATGATGAATGAACACCTACTTTTTGCAACTCACCAAACCTTTGAATTGAAATCCTTGAAGGAATAAAACTTAATACATCTCTCTAAGGTCTTAATATTGCATGAAGTGGCTTGATTGGATGTTGATCTTGATTCTTGAATCTTGACTTGAATGTTTGAAACCTACATCATAATGTTAGCTCCAAAAACATGCATGAATGAAGATAACTTTGACATGATGTTTGTGATATTGAATGTTGCAACAAATGACTTAGAAATATGCTCTTTCAAACACTTTTGACAGTAATCTTAGCTCTTGTGAAAATTGGATTAAAACTCTCTTGATTCTAGGTTTTGAAATGATAAAAAGACCTTGCTTTTATACATAATTTTCTAATTTCTTGAAAATTAAACATCACTAGCCGACATTTAAAATTGAATTTGGGATCATAAAAATGCCACCAAAAACATATGTAAATTTTGAATCAAGAAACTAAAGGGGACCCATTCGCCCAAGGGAAAATAGGTCTTGACCTAAATTGTCAGGGCCTATTCATTTCATGGTGTTAAAAATGATAATTGCATTAATTAAATCGTGATTCCCCTTTCGGAGTTTGAAATTAATTAGGTTTGTAGATGTAAAATTGGGCCAATTAGAAGCTTAATTAAGTCCAATTTATTAAGGGACCCAAACATAGTGTGAAAATGTAAAGGAGTGCATTTTGCAACACTACATTTAGCCCCCACTTTAGTGAGAGGATGAGCCTTGCACTCAAACTCACACTTAAGTATTCAAACAAGTGTCAAGAGAGGTCTAATTATACAACTATTGGAGTTGAAGATTAGCTCAACACCCAAGACCACCTGCAAAATTAATAAAAACCTTCTACAAGAGGGTATGCAAGACTATGAG